>WOVY01006485.1:0-17991 GCA_013436015.1 Rhipicephalus annulatus
CAACTACCAGGAGAACCAGCGAGACGCTATGCAAGCGTCTACAACGTAGCGCACCTGCGCGCGCTGTAGCAACGCGAGTCATTGCTCCTCGTGCTCGGGCTCGCGACGGTGGCCTGATCGACTGGTGGTGAAAAAAAGGTGTTCGAGAGAGACGCTAGTGTGGAACGCTTTAGCGGACCCAGTTATTACCTATTTTTCTGGGCACAAGTTCGCCCTTTAATAAAGCTATTGTTTGTGTCACCCTCTTGCAATACGTGACATTCTGGTTGAGGTGCGGGGTGATTGGAAGTCCCTCAGGCGCAAGAGAGCGGAGCCCCGACCTCAACGACTGGAACCTGGCGAATTGACTCCTGTACACCAGCGTTCGAGCCGTCGTCTTCGAGGAGACCCGCCTGAATTCGGAACCGCTCACCACTGCTCCAGCAACGCAAGCAGCTTTTACAAACGACCCCACAACGATGGCCACCGCAGGTTCTACATCCGAGCTCATCGTGTCACCACCGTGCCCTGCCTGAGCCCTTCCACGGTGACTCGCACGAAGATGTAGAAGACTGGCTGGAACATTTCGAGCGAGTCGCAAGGACCAATGCCTGGGATGAGACAAGAAACTTGGACGCGTGTACTTTGCGTTGCAGGATTCAGCGAAGGTGTGGTTCGAAAATCACGAAGCGGTGATAACAACATGGGAAGATTTTCGACAACACTTGCTCGCTGCGTATGCCAGCACCGATCGCCGAGAGAAGGCAGAGAACTCTCCAGTCCAGGAGTCAACGCACGAATGAGAGTGTCAGCATGTATGTCGAAGATGTGCCGGCTCTTCAAACGCGCTGATCCGAACATGATGGAAGAGAAGAAACTGCGCCACCTAATGCGTGGAGTCAAGCAGGACTTGTTTGCTGGGTAGTTCGCAATCCACCACGCACGGTTGCCGAGTTCCGCACCGAAGCAACAACCATAGAGAAGGCGCTACAGCAGCGTGCCCGTCATTACAACCGAGACGCCAGTAGCGCACCAGTGGACGTCCTATCGGCAGGCCAAAGTAACAACAGTGAAACGCTAAGAGAACTGGTGCGATCCATTGTAAGGGAAGAGATTCAGAAGTTGATGCAGCCACAAGTGATGCCAACATCCTCGACCCTCGCCGCCGTCATTCGTGACGAAGTCCGGCACGCCATCCTTCAGCCGGAACCTGAGCCGCAACCTGTTCGACTGGAACAACCACTGCAGACACGTCGCATACCAACGTACGCGGACGCTCTACGCCACCTGCCGTGCACAATGCTTCTTTCGTAGCCCCCAGTACACGCCCGTCGGCTTCGCATGGCTCGCCCTTTCTCGGAGAGCTGAGACCACGAAAAAGCGACGTGTGGCGCACACCCGACTGGACGCCGCTTTGCTTTCATTGCGGAGAGGCTGGACATCTTTACAGAACGTGCCCATACCGGAGGGCCGGCCTGCGGGGGTTTTCTGTGAACGCACCATGCCCGCGTAATGGTGAAGACCCATGGAGATAGAAGATTACCTGTCAAGGCAGCAACTCCCATCTGCTAGTTTTCAGCACCAGCCAAGGTCACCGGCGCCGAAACGTTACCGATCACCGAGCCCCCGGCGTCCCAAGTTCCCCATTCTCAGGTCCACCAAGACGTTCAACGAGCCCGCGGCAGGAAAACTAAGTCCAGCGACCTGTGGAGGCAAGGCCGCTGTTGTTCGACAAGGCGAAGATCCTCCGTCAAGACCCGAGGGTAGCAGCGACAGGCAAAAAAGAACGGCTAAGATAAGTAAGGAATCAATTTCTTCGGACTTGCGCGTTACGGTGGACGAGCGGGAATTGAGCGTTTTAGTCGATACCGGTGCGGATTATTCAGTCGTCAGCTACGCGTTCGCGAGGGATCTCAAGAAAGTTTTGACGCCGTGGAGTGGTCCACAAATAAGAACGGCTGGGACCACACCGGATAACACCAGTGGGAGATGTACCGCGAGGATAGGAATTCAGGGTGCTACTTACGTGGCTGAGTTTATTGTGCTTCCGGAATGCTCAAGGGACGTAATTCTCGGGATGGATTTCTTGCTAGCGAACGGTGCCATAATCAACCTACAAAATTCTAGCGTTTCCTTCTCGACGAAGCTGGCCATAGACGAGAAGGAGGTAGAGAGCACTGCATTGCGGGTTATCGACGAAGACATAACCGTGCCACCACGATGCAGCGTGCTGTTGGCGTCAGAAATGACACATTTGCAGATTCCGAAGGCATAGCGGATAGCAACGTCGAGCTGCTACTAAAGAAAGGCATTTGTGTAGCCCGGGGCATCATTCAATTACGTGATGGGTGCGCCAGTGTGTTGCTCACAAACTTCGGAAATGCAATACAGCATGTTGCAAAAGACACTGCCATTGCCTTTCTGCACAGCTTTACTGCAGCGACAGATTTTGTGTGGCCTCACGTCAGCACACACCTGCTCCGGGAAGTACGGATGATGTCGGAGCTGCGGTTTCAATAAATAGAAGTCTATCATCAGGCGAAAGGCAAATCATACAGGACCTCATAAGAGACTTCTCAGAGTGTTTCTCCACCTCGTCAAAAGTACGTCGCACGCAGATCGTTAAACACCGAATAATAACGACGAGCAAACAAGACCTGTTCATCAAAACCCGTACAGAGTTTCACCCCCAAGAACGAGAGGTCATAAAGGGTCAAGTGCAAGAGATGCTGGAGGATGAGTCATCCAACCATCCAACAGTCCGTGGGCATCGCCAGTAGTGCTTGTGAGGAAAAAGGACAACACGTTGAGATTCTGCGTTGACTACCGGAAAACTGAACAGCGTGACCAAGCGCGACGTATACCCCTTGCCACGTATCGATGATACATTAGATCGCCTACGCATGCCAGATATTTCTCGTCATTAGATTTAAAAAGCGGGTATTGGCAAATGTGAAGTGGATGAAAGAGACCGCGAAAAGACGGCTTTCGTACCCGGACGGCTTGTACGAATTTAAAGCACTCCCATTCGGCCTTTGTTGTGCGCCAGCGACATTCCAGCGCATGATGGACAGTGTTCTATCGGGTCTCAAATGGCAGTCATGTTAGTATACTTGGACGATGTTGTGGTATTTTCTGCAACCTTTGAACAGCATATAGAACGACTACGTTCAGTGCTTCACGCCATCCAGTCGGCCGGCTTGACTATTAAACCGGAAAAGTGTCAGTTTGGATATGAAAAGCTTCGTTTTCTCGGTCATGTGATCAGCGCTGAAGGTGTTGGCCCGGATCCGGACAAAACTGCGGCCGGTTGCGGATTCCCCAAGCCGAGAGACAAGAAGGAGGTGCGTCGATTTCTGGGCGTGTGCGCTTACTACAGACGATTTATAGAAAATTTCTCGAAAATTGCAGAACCTCTGACCAGACTCACAAAAGAGGAAGAATCATTCGTTTGGCATAAGGAACAAGAGAGAGCTTTCGAGGAACTAAAGAAACGTTTACAAGCCCCACCGATCCTCGCACATTTTGATGAAAACTGCGGACACGGAGTCCATACAGACGCAAGCAATCTTGGTCTCGGCGCGGTATTAGCTCAATGGCAAAATGGAGAAGAGAAAGTCATAGCCTATGCCAGTCCGCACCCTGTCAAAAGCTGAAAAGAACTATTCTGCAACGGAAAAAGAGTGCTTGGCAGTTATATGGGCGATTAGCAAGTTCAGGCCATATCTCTACGGCAGGCCGTTCCGCGCCGTCAGCGACCACCATTCACTTTGCTGGCTGGCGAGCTTAAAAGACCCGTCGGGACGACTTGCGAGATGGAGCCTCAGGCTCCAGAATACGATATTACAGTTGTATATAGGTCGGGAAGAAAACACAGCGATGCTGATTGCTTATCACGCTCGCCACTGGACTCTCTACCTCTTCAGAAGAGGACGACTTTCCGTTCCTTTGTGTTGTGAAGGCTTCAGATATCGCCGAGCAGCAACGATCCGACACAGAACTGCTCCCATTGATAAAATTTCCTCGAAGGGCACGACTCCCAAGTCCCACGTGTATTTAGGAGAACATTATCGTCGTTCTGCCACCGTGGTAATGTACTCTACAAAAGGAACTTCAGAAGCAACAAAGAAAAGTTCTTACTCGTTGTGCCCGCAAGTCATGAGACGTGAAATATTACAAGCTTGCCATGATGAACCGTGCTCGGGTCACTTAGGTGTCAGCCGACATTCGCCAGAATTCATCTGAAATATTACTGGCCCAAGCTGTTAGCGTCGGTACAGCATTATGTGAAGACATGCCGCGAATGTCAAAGGCGCAAAACACCACCTCTGAAAAACTGCCGGCCTGCTCCAGCCCATAGACCCACCTGAGACTCCTTTTCAGCAAATTGGAATGGATCTTCTCGGGCCGTTTCCAATGTCATCCTCAGGAAAGAGGTGGATCATCGTCGCAACCGACTATTTAACGCGGTACGCAGAAACTGGCTGCCTGGAACGAGGAACGGCTGCGGAAGTTGCCAAGTTCTTCGTTCACAACATAGTTCTGCGACATGGCGCCCCGATGGTAGTTATCACCGATCGCGGAACAGCATTCACATCGGAGTTGATGCAGTGCCTGATGAATATGACTAATACCACCATAGAAAAAGTACTGCGTATCATCCCCAAACGAACGGGTTGACGGAACGCCTAAACCGCACCATAGCGGATATGTTGTCGATGTACGTGGACATAGAGCATAAGACGTGGGACGAAATCCTACCTTATGCAACGTTTCGCCTACAATACGGCAGTACAGGAGACCACCCGCATTCCTCCATTTGAGCTGGTCTATGGCCGTATGGTGACTACAACACTCGACGCTATGCTCCCTGTCGATAACGACAATTATGAGCCGTCTGACGTTGAAGAATTCCTACAAAGAGCTGAAGAAGCGCGCCAACTAGCGCGAACATCGAATACGTCAACAACAATGTAGGGACGCGAGCTACTACAACCTGCGCCGCAGAGAAGTCAAGTACCAGCCAGGCGATCAAGTGTGGGTGTGGACACCAATACGCCACCGTGGGCTGTCAGAGAAACTTCTTCGACGCTACTTTGGTCCATATAAGGTCATCCGCCAACTCAGTGACATAACTTATGAAGTTATTCCTGAAGGACAAGAGCGCCCAAGACGTCAAAACCATGCAGAGGTCGTACATGTAGCCCGCATGAAGCCCTACTTCGAGAGATGCTGAAGCATTCCCCCTTGCGTACTTCCCCCAACCGCGCATCGGGACGATGCGTATTTCGGAGGGGGAGTAATGCCGCAGAAGACTGCCTTCTACCAGGAGAACCAGCGAGACGCTATGCAAGCGTCTACAACGTAGCGCACCTGCGCGCGCTGTAGCAACGCGAGTCATTGCTCCTCGTGCTCGGGCTCGCGACGGTGGCCTGATCGACTGGTGGTGAAAAAAGGTGTTCGAGAGAGACGCTAGTGTGGAACGCTTTAGCGGACCCAGTTATTTACCTATTTTTCTGGGCACAAGTTCGCCCTTTAATAAAGCTATTGTTTGTGTCACCCTCTTGCAATACGTGACATATCAATCAATCAATCAATCTTGAATTCGCCCATTTGACTCAACAAGCTATCACCACTGGTTAAAAATTTAATTGTGTTAATGTTCATAATTATTACCGTGAGTAATGCTTGTAGGCATATGAAAATACCTTCTGCCACAGGAAACGCAGCGCCACAAGTAGCACGCACATACTTCGTTTCTGGGATCTTTGAAGTATATTGGACACATTTCTTGAAACACCCTGTATACTTTTCTATAGTGTGCACTGTACGCCTTTGACAGACGGCCGCTGTCAAGGCTTGTTGCCGTACAAGTTGGTGTTTCAATACAGCAGCGCTCGTACTTGGTTACCCTCTCTAGAATATATCAAACACACAGCGTTCGCTGCGATAAGCTCTCTGTGTTTCATTGTAGTTTTCGAGATAGAAGTCCTGATGTGCCATATATGTAACGCACGCGCGTGCATCAGAAGAAATTGTTTCTTTATAAACGTGAGAGTGACGTTAAATATGTAGCTCTGCGACCCGTGTTGTCGACTTCTAAGCGTGGTCTGTAGCCTCACGTGTGCACTTCTGGAGATGCAACAACGCTCATTATTTACTATTGAATTGTTCGAAGCAGTGGTTATAGGCTGTACAATTCGTTTGCGCTGCGAGGAAGGTCTGTACCCTTTCAGAGCCATATATTTCCTCACACACCCTTTTTTGATTTAGCAACCCCTTACAATGCAGGGTAGCATAACGGATCCTAGCATCTTGTCAACCTCCCTGCTTTCACCTTCTCTCATTTCTCTCTCTGTCTTATTTCTTTCTACCAAAAGTTTTGTAGAGCCGTAAGATGTGCTCGGTATACCCGAGCTCGTCATATTCAATAACTGTTGCGCGTGACAAGCGTAAGTTTATTACTCTCAAACATGTTATATATTTCTCATGTTCTCCAGTGTTGGGCGTTTTTATAGGAACACTAAAGTCAAATAACAATTTACGTTAGTGTAAATGTTGAATGTATGATATCTAAAACGACAACGTTATCAACAGCAGTGCCCTACTTACCGAGAAATGAAGGTAAATGCACAAGAATACATGCGCCGCAGTAGGACATTCTCAAAATGATCCCGATGACGCCAGACGAACAGCCTACAATTGATCACTAGTAATCAATTCAGCTGCACTAAAGAAAGAACCTTCCGTGCATCAAGAGACGCAATTAAACGCTCATTGTTCGTTTCTGTTTGATTCATGAAAAAAAGGAATAGCGCGAGTAGTTTAAAAATTCAATTTTTGCATGGTTAAACTGGACAGGTCATGCCACCTAGCGGGACCCCGTTGAAGCAAAACACGTCTGCCATCTCGGAGCCAATGGCTGAAAATGGATCAATGGTCGTTGTTGCTCCTGTGGCTCTCGCCGCTTTCGTTCTGCTGCCACTAGTGTCGGTGGCTGCGCAGTAAATCCGGGCAACATTGTACACGGATCAGTGACGTGAGACGTTCCGATTCTTGAGGCGGGCAATCTGGAGTGCGCTAACCTGATATGGACCACTAAAACGCGATATTATTTCGAAATAAGCCCTTCCTTGGCACGAAAGTAATACTACGAGGTTTCTGGACCGCCATATCAACAATCAACGGTGACTTAATAGTTGCTTTTAGTGTCCATTTAGCTACGATATTATTGTTCGTGTACCGTGAAGTATTTCTTAACTCCTTGCAGTCACCTTGTCTCGCGGGGCCAGCGTTGCAAATGTTGCTAGCTTTACAAAACTACATCGACGCAGATAAAAATATTGGAAGGAACTACTGCTTTTTCTGTTAAGGTTTTCAAGTGTTCAGGACATCTTTTTTTTATTTGTGGATACGTATTTACGTATCGTGACGATCGGCAGCTTTATTAAGAACAAAGACAGCAAGTTTTTAGTCTCTCGCACGTACACTTAAGAGCGTAGTACCTACTTCGGGATAACGTTGAATTTCGCTTGATCGTGCAAATCACTCTGCAGCATTATTGTCCGTGCAGTTGTTCTTTGTGACGGCGTCTGCTGACGCATTGGAGCCACCTAAGCGTGGCGCATTGTCGAAGAATTAAAGCGAATGAGGAGAAAAACTTCATTCATCAAAATATAGAAAAAGGTGCGGTGGTGGACAGTCAGAGGAGCCTACCCAGCGTAGGTCTGCGCTACCCTCTTGGTCCAATCCAGGATCTGGTCCTGGACCCCAGGCGCCTAGCTGCACATAGCAGTTTCCCACTGCTCCTTACTACCAATGTGTAGAGAAAATGATGTTAGCGTTCTGTGGTAGCCTTATGGGATGACTCAATGCCATGTCATGCGCTTGCTTGGATCGTCATTGCGCTGAGCGGTGAACGCAATTTATGCTTTTACTGGCCAGCCCGAAAAATTGCAGCCAGGCCTCTTCCTTGCGATGTCGAAAGAGCGAAGCTAAGTACTTTACGCCACAAAGAAGCAACGCCATCAAAGATCTCCAAGAGAATGTCACCGTACAGGATGTGACGGGATATCTTGTGCAATTCAACCACCCTTAATGGGTGTTCCGGCGTGCATGCGTGTGTTTGTGTGCGTTTGTGGAAAGGGGGGATCCTTCATCCCCTGGCTTCGCCAGTGAGTAGTCATGGTTAACTCTACATTGACTATTGGCTGAACCAACATTTGGCAAGCTAACTACTAGCTATATGGCTATCGATTTCCTAACTATCGAGTAACTTGTTAACGGCTCTCCCATGGCGAAGACTTCTAGTTCTCCGTTGGCTATCCGCTGTTATAACCGCGAGTATGTTATCCTTGCGTCATCTTATAAACAGGTCAAACAACCAAAAAATAAGCTTGACTTCGTCACGCGAAAATTCGTTTCTGTATCAGTGTGAAAAGGGGGCAGACGGAAGAGAATGTGGGCGTCTCGTACCAAGGTGAATGGACGGAAGCGAGTTAGTTATAATTACAATAATTATCAGGGGTTTACCATCGCAAAACCGCGATATGATCACGAAAGACGCCGTAGTGGAGTGCTCCGGAAAATTTTTAGCATGTGGCGTTCTTGTAATGTGCACTGACATGGCGCAGTATACGGGCCTCTACCATTTGGCCTCCATCAAAATGTGGCTGCCACGGCCCTTATCGAGCCCGCGACCTCTGGGTCAGCAGGCCAGCACCGTGTCCACTGTTCCACCGAGGCGAATGAAGTGAGTCGGAGGGCTTCTTCGGAGGGAAGCATTAGATTTAGCACCCGTGCGACGGCGGAGCGACTCGGAACAAGGCAGGAAGTAGAAAAAATGCAAAACAAAAACCCACGAAACGAAGTTAGCGCGAGGAAACAGACCGCCGCAACAGCCGCGAGTCGTCCGATCGGATTCCTGGAGTGTACTTCGCCAAGCGTGTATATTTCATTCGGAAGTTCAAACAGGGGAGTCGCCCTTGCGTCTGGCGCCGGACGGCTCGGCAGATCGTCCGCCGTGCCAGCCGGTTCGTATATTTGCGCTCCCTGTCTGTCCGTGCATCCTGCGCCGCCGAAGACGACATAGCTCTCGAGTGTCTAGACAGTGGCCAGGGAAGTGCGAGACTCGGTCGTGAAAAACGCCATCTTAACCGGTCGTCGACGCGCGACCTGCGGTACGTATACCCAACGTGTTTGGCGTGATGCCGCAAGGTGATCGTTCTATGGGAGTAACTTTATGTAATACTCAACGTAACTGCTTGCTTTTGCAGTGCTCGATTGAGTGCTAACTCCTGCTAACTTCAACAAGAACTTGCCCATCTATCGCCCCGCCGCGGTGGTCTAGCAAGGTACTCGGTTGCTGACCTGCAGGTCGTGGGATTGAATCCCGGCTTTGCTGGCTGAATTTTCGATGGACGGGAAAATGCTGTTGGTCCGTGTGCTCAGATTTGGGTGCACGTTAAAAGAACCCCAGGTGGTCGACATTTCCAGAGGCATCCACTATACGGTGTCTCTCATAGTCATATGGTGGCTTGGGACGTTACACCCCACATATCTATCTATCTATATCTATCTATCTATATCTATCTATCTATCTATCTATCTATATCTATCTATCTAGTTATGTCTATCTCTATCTATCTATCTATCTATCTATCTATCTATCTATCTATCTATCTATCTATCTATCTATCTATCTATCTAGTTATGTCTATCTCTATCTATCTATCTATCTATCTATCTATCTATCTATCTATCTATCTATCTATCTATCTATCTATCTATCTATCTGTCTGTCTGTCTGTCTGTCTGTCTGTCTGTCTGTCTGTCGTCTGTCTGTCTGTCTGTCTGTCTGTCTGTCCTGTCTGTCTGTCTGTCTGTCTGTCTGTCTGTCCTGTCTGTCTGTCTGTCTGTCTATCTATCTATCTGTCTATCTATCTATCTATCTATCTATCTATCTATCTATATATCTATCTATCTATCTATCTATCTATCTATCTATCTATCTATCTATCTATATATCTATCTATCTATCTATCTATCTATCTATCTATCTATCTATCTATCTATCTATCTATCTAGCTATCTATCTATCTATCTATCTATCTATCTATCTATCTATCTATCTATCTATCTATCTATCTATCTATCTATCTATCTATCTATCTATCTATCTATCTGTGTGTCTGTCTCATTATTACAATAACATTTTAATTACAAGGCATAGTGTATAAAGACCCAATGTACTAAACTGCAGCTGGACCTTGACCTATCTGGTTAAACTAGAGTAATGATTTATGGGACTTTACGTACCATGCACCGTGACACAATCGTGAAGCACGCCTTATAAATGAGGGCTCCGTAAATGTCGACTGTATGTGCCTATTTAACCTGCACTGTCATTACTGCAGTGCACGGGTCGTCTATAGCATTTCGCCTCCATTGGAATGCGACCACTGTTGCCGGGATTCGAACTCGTGACTTTCGGGTCTGCAGCAAGAGCGCCCTAACCGCTGTACCGCCGCGGCGGATGGTTAAACAAGAGTATGCAGTGATAAAGGTGTGCTTGAAAACTTCAGAACTATCCGTTACGCGTACTACTCGGTTGTACGTGAAGGTAGTCCACCGTAACGCTGGTACTTTGTACGGAAGGTAGTTGCGGAGGTCTACAAGAGTTCCTATGGGCGCGGGTACTGCGAAACATCTTGCAATCCCGAAGACACGGTGGAATAAGTAGCGCATATCTAAGGCTACGCTAAAGGGGGCGCAAATGTATTGCGACGAGCCGCAGACGCTGCCAGGAACACTGTTGCTCGCACAGGACGCCCCCCCCCCCTCACACCTTCCCCTTCCAGTCTGCTTATAAGATGGCGGCACTCGGTCCAGTGCATTTGCTCAGTCGGAAATGTGCCGCCATTGCCTAAAGTTCAGGGTTATTCTGCCTTTGTAGAACGGTGGTTGCGGGGCTCGGCTGCTAGTACGAATGTGGCGGGTTCGAATCTGGCTGCGGCTGTTGTACTTTGATGGAGGCGAAATGGTAGAGGGCCCTTTACTGTGTGACGTCGGTGCACGATAAAGGGCGCCATTTTTTGCTCGTAATTTCCGGCATGCCTCATAATCGTATTGTGGTTTTGGGACGTAGACCCCTAGACAATTTTGCTATTATAATAATCATAAAATTCAGGGTTATAGCCACGAATGCTGTTGACCATACTGGTGACCGAGGACCTTTGGTGATGGATTCCAGGCGCGTAACCGGATTTTTTTTTTTGTTTCGGAAGGGCGTGAGTGTAACCATGCTTTTGGTATGCTCGTGCGTGCGTTTGTTTGTGCGTGCGTTTTTTTGTGCGTAAGTATACATACCGAAGCAAAATTTAAAAAAAAAATCTTCGGGGCAGTGTGAAAGTTCCAAGTCCGTCATTGATTGGTTTAGTGGTTGAGGTGCTGAAAATTTCAGCAGCGAACGACCTACGCTCGGTGTCAGACCGTGTGAAAGGTTGTGACCGTTGCGCTTGTTCAGTGACATTTCACGCAACTTCTCCCTGTTCAACCGAACGAAACGGCAAAACATGTTTTGGTAACTCTGCCGAAAGTATGTGGGATATGATTGAGATATTCACCTCACACCATGGTTCTGTTATAGGCGGGCGTTGACGTTCATCATGGCTTAGCAATAGTTCCAGCATGATTTCAGAGCGGCGTCCGTATACTACACTATACACCTTCTCACAGGAAGGAAAAAAACACCGCCATGATGGGCTGTGCGCGGGAGTACAAACGCTGAAGGCGCAGCGTTGTCAGTGCATGCTCGAGGGGACGCGCCAATTCGCACTGCCCAAGGGGGGCTATGGCGGCTCCCAGGGATGCGTTTTTGAAAAGGTGAATAGCTACCCCGTGACGAGCTTAACCGGGCACGAAGTCGCCGAATCTCGTTTTGTGCAGGTCGTGCAACGTTAACGGACTCCGAAAGGTCGGCGCACGACGCTACCTGCCGGCGGCCAAGTTTCGTGCGATAGTCGCGCGAGGGCGCAGCTTGCGTATGCGGCGCATTTCCCGAATGTCAGCGGGAGACCTTGGGGCCTGCATCTCGATGGCTGCGGTGTCGTGGGCGAGGGAGAGACCTGACGCGAAGGCGTGTCGCGGGGCCCCACCCCTAATCGCTCAGCGAGTCCGGCTGTCCTTGCTTGACCGCGGGCTCCAGACGACGTCCAAAAGTTCAAGTTCGATGAACGCTGAGCCGCGCCTTCTCAGAAAGTGCGCACGCTTTGAGCTGGAACTGTACTTCGGAAGCTGCTGTGAGGGAGCTGTCTTCATGCACTTGATTGCAGGAGTCGCGGGCTCCAACAGAGAGAATATACGTCTTTATTTAAGGAGAGAGAGCTCAGAAGAGACATCCTTAGCCGTGGTGGTGCTTCGAACTCTGGCCGCGTCCTAAGCCCATGCGACCAGCCTTAGCTTATTGACGAGGTTGCAGATGGCCAAGGTCTCGAAAATTCCAAGCATATGCTAAAGATTATCAACAGTCATGTGGGGTTGCACAATGACCTTGATACTATGCAAGAGCTCCTTTACGATGGGTAGTAGTAGCTAAACCGATGAGAAAATTGGCACGCAATTCTGTCTTTGTGCTGGAGTTGCGTGAGGACAAATTTTGCTCGACATTAGCTGCAAATGGTCTGTGAGAGAACACACTTGTATTCGGTTAGGAATTGGGGGACAATGTCACGCCTGTGCAGTGACAAAATCTGCGTAACTACAAGGCGCCCGACCTGCACACAGGCACGGGAAGACACTTGAGCGCGCATGCGCACACACGCACGCATGCCACGCTTGCACCAGGTTTACATATGTAGGAGGTTCAGCGATAGTCGTCAAGGGTTTTCCCTCCTCTTAATACGTCTTTATTCGTGAGCTGTGTTCTGGCGATGCTCGTACGGTTGCGTGTGGATGCAGAACCGGCGCGAACTCTTTGGAGTAAGTACTCTTATCTCATCTCGCTCTAAATCATAGACCTGGGTGCGTGGCGTACCGGGAATACCCGCCCCGTGTCGCTTGTATACGAATGTCGGATAATCGCGGGATGCGCGAGTATGAAAAATGACGCCGCTTCTCGATCGTGCCGACGATGAAGGGGCGGAGGAGGTGAAAGTTTTCGGAGAGTGTGTGTGTGTGACGTCATTGTGCGTGCGAGAAGTTGCAGTGGGCGAGGGAACGGTGAAGTAAAAAAGGTGTGCGGGACTCTCGGAGAGAACGGGGTCGCATGATTGGCCACTTTGCTACACGGACGCCCTCTGTCTTGCCGGCAGACTGACCGGCGGCGGCGCCTTCTTTGCTAGAGGCTTGCACGGTTTGCAAACGCGACAGCGGCGGCGTGCCGGAGATGCCAACAACAACAACAACAAAAAAAAAACACGAACGAGTACGGGGCGATAAGAGCATGACAGCGAGCGCCCGGTCTTCCGCGCGCATTTGGTTCCCTCCCCCCTATGGCGCGGCGGTCATTAGGATGTCAGGTCGCCGAAGAAGGTGAAGCGGAGCACAACAAACGCCTGCACGCGAGGAGAAGGCACGCACTGCAGTCGCGCCCGGAAAGTTGTTGCACGCGTGCTTGTGTGTGTTCGTGCACCGCGCGTTTGACTTTCGCCGAAGAGGACTGTGGTGCCCTCGGTTTGCTCCTGGACCGCGAGGCGGGCCCGAAGAGGTTTTAAAGAAAAAAAAATGCTATTTTTTTTTCAAACCTCCTCGGACGTGCCCAGCCGGGGGCTTCTATCGCCATGCCCCTGCATTAGTGTAGAAAAATACACGCAGAGTGACACGCACGCACATCCCCCCCCCCCCCCCGTATTCCTCCGGAGTGCGAGGCTATTAACGCGCGAAGATTTGCGCCCCTCTTTTGCGCGAGATAAACCGCGCCCGGTCGAAGCCGCCACACGCCGTTCTCTTGCACGGGTCGGGAAACGGCGAGAAACACGATTGCGGCGCTTTTCGTCTTCTCCTTCCTTTGTTGGTTTCGTTTTGCGTGAGTGGCCGGCGTGCCTCATCGGTGTCTGGAGTTTAAGCGAATCTGAGGTACCTCGCTCGGCGTGCTGCGCCGACTGAAGCACGCAGTGTCGATGCACTCACGATTTGGAGATGGATGGACGCGAGTATACAGATGCTGTATAGAAGCAGTCGCTAGCGTATGTGCTGGACTCGTGGAATGGCCATGACCGATATGCACTTTATTTTATTTCATTATGTATTTGTATTTTATATTATGTATTTCATGTATTATTTTATGTTTTCTCGGGCTTGGATGAACGGACATCACCGCGAAATTCAGCGTGGTTATGTGCTCGCTCGCTCACTCACTTACTCACTCACTCACTCACTCACTTACTCACTCAATCACTCACTCACTGTGTTTTCTTATGCTTTAGTCACTAGAAAAGGAAAAAAAAAAGAGCAAGTTTATGTGGGCTGTACTTTCGAAGATCTCTTTGAACTCACCCATGATCCTGCGCTTCGCATCCGGCTTGACTGCTGGACCATTCGGGTTGTGCCAGTGTAGGATTTAGTTATGCGGTTTTTGAACCCATACGTCATTGGCTTATGTAACCCCGTTTACTAACAATGCCATTCCCATGTGTCAGTGACATGGCCATTCATAAAAAAATTCATACTGTGCGCGTGCGCATATGCTGTCGGAATAAACAGTGCCAATAAGATGTGCTTCCACACATATGTGAGTTCACACTGTAAGCCGCATGAATCGGTACATTTTGCGACAGCCTTTGCAGCCGCAGCCGCCCGATTTCGCACAATTTCGAAATTTTGGACTGCAGACGACTCTGTACGGTTCGGTTTTGGTTCGCGCTCTGCGACACATTCGCCGAGTCCAGTGTCCATTCCTGAAAGTCTTGTGTCTGGCGCAGCATAGCGTTAGCTGCTTTTGCGCCATAAAAACCAAATTAACATAACATTCGTTGAGTGTTCGATCTCTTCTGTTTCTTTTTGTTACTCTTTATTTTTCTTTCTTTCGTTTAATACGAGTCCGAAACTTAGCCGTTGAAACGCCCGGAACGTAGCTGTTGATCATCTTTTTCTTTGTTCTCTAATGCTAACCACGAGTTGCCGCTAATCGACTGGTCGGGTCGAACCGGCCCGCGCGTGATGTCGATTTCGCTGCGAACTCGCATTTCCTATGAGGCGGAACGGCACGCGAATTCGCTGTCCCTCGCCTCTGTCGCCCGCGATAAGGTCGAGCTTCCATCGTCCTGCTACGCTCTCTCTGCTCTGCGCGTTCGTATCGAGCAGCGTGTAGTCGGAACGCTTGCACGCCTGCAACTGCCGTCCTGTATTTCTTGTTGGGCTTGGTTTTTCGATAGAACGACCGGAAAACGAAATGAAAACGTTAAGTGTATGTACTATTGCTGACCTGGAAAACGGCTTGTCTCTGTAACACGCATTTTAGTCTACAGGCTGCACCTTGCTGCTAGGCCTGTTGGAACACACTTGAATAAACGAAAAAAAAAATGTCCCGTATCTGCATGTAATCTGCAAATGTCGTCGAAAGACGATAGTCTCACGTGTGGAGAGAGTGAAGCAGACATTTATTTGATGTTCTGCTGAAGAAAATCGGTGAATGGTATTCTGGAGGCGCTGCGTTAGAGTGCCTCGAGCGTGCAGCGGAGGCGAACGAACGCATCAAGTCACGTCACACGTGAAACATAAGCGCCATCTGGCAGTTGTCTCAGAAAACAAAGCGCGTGGCTCTGAGACGCGTGTGTGCGTGCCCATCTCAGAGGTGATAAGGTGTAGAACGCAAGGCGACGGGTAGGTGCCACCACCGTTTCGTTTTAGCAAAGCGTTGGAAACGCTCGCCTTTCCGTGCTAGCGTTGCATGGTCAGCGCAGCGTGATAAGCGCTACGGTCTTTAAAATTACTATGTATGCCTTTTCTAGTAAAAGACGCACATGCAGAATATATACGTGTTGTTATGGTTCCCCAGACATGCGCAATAATTGCTTGTTAATTGACAATTGCACAAGCATGAACGCTCAACCTTGAGCAACTTAGGTGGGCGCTGTTGTGCCTCGCCCAAGTTCCACGTGGTCTTCGCGGCCTGCTGGCACCTGGCAGCTGTTGATGAGTCAACCCTGCACCGGGACGGCGACGGACGCGGACAATCGGGAAAAACCACACGTCGCCGGCTCCTCTTGACACAAAAGTCGTTGGCCAAGCTTTTGTCAGCAGCCGAGAGCACACTCCGAAGCAGCGTCGACCCAGCAGCTGTACGGGGTATTCTGCATTGCTTGAGTCAACCTGGCGGCATCAAGGAGCGACTTTGCGCATGGGATTCCACGTCATCTCACTGTGGTGCCACGCTGGCGCGTGGGGTCTCCCTCACCAAACAGCGAACTGGGCATGCCTTGCCCCTTTCCTAGGTTCAGAGGGAGGCGGTGTTTGGCTTTCCCTCTTCGGGGACGGAGAGGAAGACGACGATCTCATTGGAGTATCCTGCGCATAATTTCCTTGCAAGGGATCTTGGGAAGGCGGACGATGTATAAAAACGCTAGCGCAGAGGCGCTCGTGGGTGATTCTCTTTCATGTTGTACCACGCTACCATGTAAATACTGTATATAAACATTTTTTTCTCCCTTCTCCGGCTTCTCTACTCGTCCTCTCCGGGGACTCGGATGGCCCGAGTCCGCACCACGCTACCCAAAGGCGCAACAGTGGCTGGCAGCTTATGGGATTCGCCTGCGTCGGCTGCATCGAAGTGGTGAGTGCCGCGTGTTTGCTCTTCTTTTCGCCAGACTCGTTAGCGCAGATGGTCGGTAACGTGGTAGGGTGATTTTGGTAAATTTTGATTCACAGACCAAGAATTGGGTGGCTCGTGGGCAAAATTACCTTAGAAGAGAAACGGTGTGCTATCTAAGATGGAGAAGTTTAAGGTCCAAGAACTCCTCGAAATTTGTCAGGAGCTGAATATTTCGGTCGGCTCGGTTAAAGAAACAACAAATTTTGGAGCACTTGGGAAAAGAGGAAGTGAGTTTAGAAGAGGCCATTGAGGCCAGAGAAACCATTTTGGCAAAGAAAGAGGAGCGTGAGCGCTTAGCCCGTGAACAGAGAGAGGAGGAAATAAGGAGGGATCGCGAGAATAAAGAACATGAAATCCGTCTGAAAGAACTTGAGCTTCGTATGTCCGTGGGAAATCGAAATTCAGGGGGTGGAGAATCAAAGATAAAGGATCTAATCCACACCTTCAAGGCGGGTGACGACATTGCATTATACCTCGTGCATTTTGAGCGAGCATGCGAAAATGCAGGGTTTAGTAGGGAGACTTGGCCACAAAAACTGATATGCGTACTACCAGGCGAAGTATCCGATGTTATCGCAAGAATGAATAAAGAGGACTCCGAGGTGTATGACAGGGTAAAGGCTGCATTGCTACGAAAATATCGCCTATCGACAGAGGCTTTCCGCCTGCGGTTCAGGCACTCTAAGAGGGGCAACGAATCTCATTCAGACTATGCCTACCAATTAGAGCCAACTTTTGAAGAGTGGCTCAAAAGCGCGCAGTCTATGGCAACCCTGACAAGGTCATTGAGTTGATGGACTTGAGCAGTTTTACCGGGGAATTCCCGAGGAGGTAAGTCTTTGGTGGCAGGGATAGGATGAAAGACGTAGACATGACAGGGCAGCAGAACTCGCCGAGATTACTGCTCACGCCGTAGTCCTCCGCAGTACACCACGAACTTCGGAAAAAAGTGAAAAGGTAGAAAGCTGGTCGGGAAACCAGGGTACGCAAGAGGTTTGCAAGAAATAACTGGAAACCCGAGAATTCCAAGTTATTAGACAGTCAGCAGGGAAAGGACAGTGAGGGGGACTAAGCGGCACCTTCATCAGGTTCAAAGGCGCCTGGTGACATAGGCGCAGTGCGTTAGAGCGCGGAAGCCAGTTGTTTGCTACAGCTGCGGAGAAAAGGGCACATGCCAGGAGCTGTAAGAAGCACATTGGCATTTG
>WOVY01006486.1:0-36070 GCA_013436015.1 Rhipicephalus annulatus
ACAGCAAAGTAACAAATGAGAAGCCTATTCGCGTGAATTCGGACCTGTGAATACACACAGCAAAGTAACAAATGAGAAGCCTATTCACGTGAATCCGGACCTGTGGAATACGTTTTGTGTGCGTCATTTGTGCATGAGGAACGCGTGGCTTGTTTCCAATCTACTTTCCATTCGGCGTGTGACCCTTTCAATTGTCGCTATCCTGTTCATTGCTTTGCCCTTCTGGCAAAGCAGTCACTTTTTATATTTCGGCCACCATCCAGTGTTACCCTTTAAGACTCTTGTCCCATCATATACTCTAACGGTTACAAAGTACGCCCGGGATGCCACTGCTCAGGCTCAATTGGCCCACCAACGAGCACGGGAACAGCTCTCTCAGAGAGCTACTCGCAGCTCTCTTAAAAAGGCTCACCACGATAGCCATCACACAGTGTTTACCTACTCTTCAGGTTCATTGGTCCTCCTCTGGAACCTTGCTGCCACGTCGGCCCAGCTTCGAAGCTCTTTTCTCACTACTCGAGGCCTTAAAAGGTTTTACTTTGTGTTACTGAGGTCACATACGATCGATCGCTCCGTTGGACAGTCAGTCATCGTCGTCCGCACTCGCCACTGACGTCGTCCACGTGTCCAGTCTCCAACCATATATCTCCGCCTCTGATCCTACGCTTTTTTAGGCGCCGAGACGGCGCTATCAGCGGTATACGTCGTCGGGAACGAGACAGCATCAGATGGACGATGAAGGCGATGAATGCGATCACGTGCGTGTTGTTGTTGCTGTTGTTCCTCCATCTTGTCTGCAGCTGCCTCTGACTTTCCTTGTATGCTTTGTAAATATATTTCTTTCATTCATACTATCCCCCTGTGACAATATTATTGTATGTATAGGGCATTTTTACAGCCAGTACCTTTGCGACTAATTGTCAGCAAAGTGATATCTACACGTGCACTCACATATGTGTTCTGATTGTTTAAATAATACGTGGAGTTTAGCGTCTTAAAACCACCATTTGACTAAGACAGCCGCCGTACTGAAGAGCTGCGGAAATTTCAATCACTGTGTGTTCTTTATTGTGCACCCGAAATTGAACACACAGGTCCACAATATGTTCGCCTTCTTTGCACACTGTAAGCAAAAACTAATCGAGTTTAAGGTTTTTGCAGCTCATGACCTCTGAAAACTCTCTTGCGTTTAAAATTACTGCCTCGTGTAGGAGTAAAAGATGGTACATGACATAGTTTTACCACCACCTCTCAGGCAAAAAGTAAAAGGATGTCAAAATCCTATTTTACCACGTAGGGAGTTTTCTATCACGTGATTTTTAACCCGCGTTTCAGAGTTTATTACCACGTGACTGCAAGGTGCAGCTGCTTCGGTGCAGCAGCTTCTTTTGCCCCATACCCCCCATTGTGACGCTCTCAGTGAATCCTAAAGGTACGCGAGGACCACAGATCTTTTTTTTGGCATCGCCGTGCCTCAGGACTCACCTCGACTCAACGCACTTTCACTGGAACGGGGGGCAGCATAAGCACAACAAGCGAGAACAGCATTCTGTGAACGAAAAAGAAAAAAGACGAGGGGGGATCTCAAAAGAAGAAAAAAAAGAAAAGCTGCTGTGGAAAGTCGTCCTGCATATTTTCGCAAATTGTTGGCTTTTGCTCGGCGGTGGTGCCTTGGAGACAGACGGTGCAAGAAGCTCGGTATCTGTGTGTCTGGTTGGGCTGATGGATCTCACGTGTTTCCTACATCGTCAAACGACCGTGTGTTTCCGAGCGCCTCCGGACCTGCACGTCGCAGATATCTCGCTTCCGAGCCGAATCGCGAATATCTGCCAGTGGTAACAAACCAATCCGGTGTCATTGTCCGTGCTTGCCTACTGGAGAAGCAATAAGCAAAATGCTTCACTTTGTCGTCGGCACCGAGCCGCGGCCGCCAGTGACCAGTGGGAGTGTGTTCGCCGGGGCAGGTGAAAGAAGCATCGCATATATTTTGTTCCACAGTAGGCGATGCCTGCATGAGTAAAGTGCTGCCCGAATCGCCCACATCATGCACCAACTGTTCTAAAACATGCAGCGCGAAACCTATACGAGGCAGACGGAACCAACAAGCGGCTGCCGGTGAGCACGAAGAAAAACCGGACGGTGGTCTTTCGTTGGAAGTATGCATACACCGCCCCGTCCCCGTAAGATAGCGGTCACGTGTTCATTTTTGTCTGAAATTACGACGAAATTCGCACAGGATATGTGTTCTGTGATCGCCAGCTGTGTTTCATCGGATAGCCGTGCTCCTCGAAAAGGCCTAGTACGCCGTCGGTAAGAAGCTTGTGTGCAGGCGTGCACCGCTCCTCTACGCCCGTTGTGATGAATACGTGCTGCTACTGTGTTTGTGCACCGTCGTTCAATGAAAATCATTGAGCTACCATGGTTTGTGCGTACTTAGGTATACTTTATGGACTTGTGCATCAGCAGTGCTAACACGCTTGGAGCCATGAGCCCGGTGTGCCAAGTAATTATTGGATACTCAAAAAGGGAGATTCGTTAGATTTATAAGAAAAGGTTGGTTTGACATTTAGTGCCATGCAGCCCACATTAAGTTAACGCTTGCACCTTCAACCGTTGTTGTTAATCAATGCAAAAAAAGAGCTCTCCTACCGGTCCTACAGGGCCGATCAAAATGTCGTGCCTTTATATACCGGATCGTGAAAGTGTAGTTGAGCGACGCGTGTAGTCTGTTCGAGTAGTGTATTATTCTGCATTTGTAGTGTGTGCGTGTTTGTCTGTATGTAAATCTATGTGTCACCAATTCTGCCGTTAAATAAATGCAATCAATTCTGTTATTTAATAAATTTGTCGACTCTGGGCGAATGCACCCGTCAATTTTAATTTTTTACCACCGGAAATAACTCCCAGAAGTCACCTCAAAAACCTTGGGAAGGCAGTAAAAATTTACTCGCTCAAAACCTCACTGGGGTAAATAATTACTACTTTCCCTACGTTCAAAAACTCAGTTAGCACGAGAGTAAATTTTTACCTCGATAGTAGGTGGTAAAAAAAACAGGAAAGGTAGTGCGCTAGAGGACAAATGGTTTACCCAGTTTTTGAGGTTATTTCAGGTCATTTTAGTTTAGTGTACACACACACGTGCTGCATTGCAGTTGTGGTTATTGGCTGGTTGTATTTATATTTGTTAATGCTAGTGTTTTCTTCGTTCTTGTGAGTGACACAGAGCCAATTGGAAATGTTTATTATGCAGGTGATTACGGATACGCCCTGCCTCCACCATTCTGGCGTTTTATGTATTGCAACAGTCGATGTGCCATTGTGGAGGTCCTCAATTTGATGCGTGGCGCTCCTGGTACGATGACAAAGTTGCACTTCATATAATACCTCAATAGTAACCTATAGCTCTACCATTTTAACGCTTTTCCGAAAAAGACTGTTAATTTCACAGTTGCATTAAGCTAAATTCATTTCTGTTTGTATACACGAGTGCAGCCATTGATTGTGTCCTTGAGGTAGTCTTTCTAGACTGCAGGAATTTCTATGCTTATGTAAAGATGAAGCTTTGTGTCATTTACAGGCTCTGAATTTTAGCGTGAGGTGCAATTCAAAAGTTCATTTTATGCAGATTCACCTGCGTAGGGGCAAGTTGGAACAGAATGATTGGGAGCGCGTCAAAGTTCACCACTATCACAGCCAAGGCTATAATGACGAATATAATCTAACAACTAATTTTATCAAACGAAAAACCAATAAAGTATGGGCCACGTCAAAGAAAGTGATAGCATTGTGACCAAGGCGCTCATTCGCATGCATGCAAGTTACAATGGCAAAAACACCTGCATTTCCGTCTTGATATTTACGTTAACAGTATATCATGTGAGAACCCTTGATCAGCTATGTTAAACAGTTCAAATAGTCATCGGAACCATAGACATTTCGTTTGTCTCTGAATGCAATAGATGAAGGGCCCTGGCATATATATATATATATATATATATATATATATATATATATATATATATATATATTTTAAACGCGCTAGCGAAGATTCGACGAAGAGGAGGAAGAGACTCGACTGGCTCGTGAGCGACGCTGTGGTTCCTTCGCTGAGCTACACCTCTGCATTACCCATCTTGTAAATAAACGCGTTCCATCGTCACAATTGTGGTGGAAGGTGCTGGGTAAGCTAGCTACTACCAAGTGATACCGGAGAGGCACCGTCCCCTAACGACAGAACCGCTACACGAGCTTCGCCGCAGCCGTCGACTAGCGGGCTTGGCACCATTACCTCAAGAAATGAGCTCGGACGGAGACAACCAGCAACCAGCCACAAGGACGTCGCCCTACCACTACAGGGAGCCACGAACCTTCACAGGGAAACCCGGTGTCACAGAAAGAGCGCTAAAAACGGGCGCGCCACCAAATTCTTGCGATAACGCGCCGGAGAAGCGCGGCGAGGTCAACAAAAAAAAGAAGAAAAGAGAAAACAAGCATCCAAGGTTCCCTGGGCGCGCGACGCCTCTCCTCTCGGAAGCGTGGCTTCGCCGATGAACCTCCTCACCCCACAGCGGCGGCCGGGCAAGCGCTAGAAATTTCAAGAAGGAAAGGGGCGTGTATGCCGGAGTGAGTCATCTGTCGGGGACGGCCCCCGTATAGTCTTGCGCCTCTCCCCAGCCTCCGCTGCGCATCGCGCCGACGAAATGAGAACTTTCTGGAATGTCGCGCGGAAGGTATTTAACCGAGCAGCGGAGATGAGAGATCAGGAGGAGACGGAAGTTAGCGCCAGAGCGCGTAGGGATTCCGCCGAGTAGTCGGCGAAGGTTTTTTCCGTAGAGACAAAGCGGGAGAAGAAGAGGATTTCCACCTGAGGGGTGAAGGCTCGAGCTACAGGCAAGAGCGTGTGTTTACCGCTATCGAGCGAAGACGCGTGGCAACAGCTGCGTGTGTGAAGCCGACGTGTTTCCGGCGAAGAAGTTTGAAGCTTGGAGAGTGGCCTATTGAAGACGCGAGGTTTCCTGGAAGAGAAACTTCGAGGGCGCGGAACGACAACGCTGGACTTTGAGGGTGAGTGATTCTCGGAAGAGTATCATCCAGACTTTTGTTCCAAGAACTTTGGACTGGATAGGTTTTTCTATCTCTTTAGTCTTTAAGTGTCTTGGTCGTTCAATGCATGCGACTGCATTGTAGTGCGTATCGTTGCCTGTGTCCGTTGTTTTGAGTGTGGCTGATTGTACTGTGTAGTACGTTGTTTGATTGGTGACGTATTGTATGTAACTATTGTGGAGTGTGCATTCTTGTGTATTGTTTTCGATCTGCCAATTTTGAGAATATAATAGTTGTTTTGTTTATCAACTCTCGGCTCTGACTTGTTCTTTGGGCCACAGCCGGCGTCCGCTGGCGCGCCAAAAAGGACCACTTCTAAATTGTCCACGCTTTCGTGGTGCGGTTCGGGGGGCCAATACTTCGGCCCTTGGAATTAGCCCGGCGATCGCCTCCCTAGTAAACGGGACATGTGTGACACCCAGCGATGACGTGGACGAATGGCTAAGCCACTATCAGCGGGTGAGCCGATCGAACGGTTGGAATGCGGCCAGCCAGCTGTCTCATGTGGGGCTCTTCCTCGATTTCACGGCGCTGGTATAGTTTGAGAACCATGAAGAAACATTGACAACCTGGGACCAGTTTGTGGAGGAAATTAAGAAATGCTTTGGAGACGCAGCAACGAAGAAGAAATGTGCCGAGCAGACGTTGTCGCAGCAGGCTCAAGTCACCGGTGAGACATGCAGAACCTACATTGAAGA
This sequence comes from Rhipicephalus annulatus, assembly GCA_013436015.1. Classification (NCBI taxonomy): domain Eukaryota; kingdom Metazoa; phylum Arthropoda; class Arachnida; order Ixodida; family Ixodidae; genus Rhipicephalus; species Rhipicephalus annulatus. The sequence continues at coordinate 5,802 of WOVY01006486.1, forward strand.
GATTTTGAAGTTGTGCAAGTCGGTGGATGCCCATATGACGGAAGAAGACAAAGTGGGCCATATACTAAAGGGCATTGTCGCTGACGTCTACCACTTCCTCATTGGCAAGGAGAGCCTGGAATGCGTGGCCGACGTGATTAACCACTGCCGAACCTTCGAGGCTCTTGAAACTCGTCGCATCACATCGAAGTTCGGACGTCTGTCCAATGTCACGACTGTTGCCACCGTCGATATCTGCCAAAGTTCTCTACCTGCCGACCTTTCCTCCACCATTCGTCAGATTGGTACGGGAGGAACTGCGTCGCCATGTCTCTGTTTCCCATGCAAGCTGGAGACCCGCAGTGTGATACACTATCCCCAAGCATCATGCTGCGAGATTTGACGAGCGCAGTTACTCCACCCCGCAGTCCACGGCTGAGGGCTCCGCCCCCAACGGCTACTTACGTCGAGTCGTCTTATGCGACCCCGCAAGCAGTTATAGGTACGACAGCCAACCGCCTCCGTTTGTGTTCCGAGTGGCAACAGTTCCCTGAGCATCCTCTCTACAACCGCAGCATTCCAATGTGCATCGGGAACGCACCGTTGCTACCAGTGCGGTGTTTCGTGGACATATCGCCCGGTTTTGCCCATCGCGACGTCGCCCACGCACAACGTTTTCTGACCGACCCAGCGATGCTTGCACGGCGAAGCCAACAGCCCGAGTACGCCTACTGGCCTTCGGACTCAACTGCCCAGAGGCACGGGCCACCGGCCAAACATCCGCAGTGACTCGCCTGCCTCTGTGAGAAGCTTGACGCCACCTACTGCGCGCCAGCGACGGTCCCCATCTCCCCGTCCCGCGGCGCGGCTTTCCTCTCCGCCACCGGGAAAACTAGCCGGCGCGGCCGATGGAGGCGAGGTCGCTGGACGTACCGCTTTGCACACAAGTATGCCTCCATTAGTTCACATGCTTCACAACAAGGTTCATGTATTCATTGACGAATATTCTCACGATGGCTCTGGTAGACACCGGTGCATACAGGTTTCTGTAATGAGTTTAGCTTTCAAGGAGAGACTTGGCCCGCAAGGTTATGTTTTATTGGGATAAATCTTCTACTTTCGAGCAGTCAGCGGATCTGACTTCACAATTTCGAACGTAACATGCGCCTCCGTGAGTACTTTTATGATCGGTCCTCGGCTCACAATAGCGATAGCTCATCATTGCCATCTTCAAGCATTGGACACCCCCCTCCCAAAGAGACAAATGTCTGGACCTTTATATCAGAGCTGTACAACGCGATGTCATGCAGGCATATAAAGAACGTACACCATTGCACCGCAACCTTACTGACAGAGAGCAACAAGCATTGAATCCCTCGCTAGTCGTAATGACATAATTATAAAACCTGCAGATAAAGGAGGCGCCATTGTTGTAATGGACAGAAGCCAATATATCAGCGAAGGCCATAGGCAGCTCAGTGATGCATCATATTACAAGCGCCAAGATCATGACCCAACAAACGAGTTCAAAGATATTGTTCGTGATACTTTGACTGCGCTCTTTAATGATAAAGAAATGAGCTACGGCACTCTGAAATCCCTAATACCGTTGAGCCCAGTAGGTGGCAGGTTTTACCTTCTTCCCAAAATTCGTAAGAGAGGTAATCCCGGTAGACCGATAATTTCTGGAATTGAAACAGTGACTGAGAACCTTTTCCGTTATGTAGATGGCCTCATCAACACCATTCCGTCCAGCTTTTCTTCTTACATTAAAGATACCAATCGCTTCTATCAGATATTTTTGACCTACGGGTTCCTCAAATTCGTTTCTCGTTACGTTAGATGTCACGTCACTATATACTAATATCCCTCACTCAGATGGCATCGAGGCAGTTATCTGCGCGTACAACGATTGCGACGCCAACAAACCAGTTTCCGCATCTACGGTTAGCTACGTTGCTTAAGCTCATTCTTGAACTTAACAATTTCGAATTTGATGGGACACATTACGTTCAAGTTAGCGGTACATCTATGGGCACAAGAATCGGACAAAACTACGCAAACATATTTCTGGGGCTCCTTGAAAACAAATTTCTTGCAAGTTGTGAATATAAGCCATTTTACTATAAGTGGTTCATCGACGACATTTTCCTAATCTGGCACCATAGTGAATCGCAACTTCTTTCTTTCATAGCAGATCTTAACAACGCTCATCCGGCGATTTTCTTTTTCGCACTCATATTCACCTGTGAACGTAAGCTTTCTTGATGTCATGGTCACTCTACGTAACGGAAGCTGATAACTAATCTTTACAGAAAACCCACGGATAGGCAAGCAATATCTTCACTTTAGTAGTAGTCACGTGAAACACAACAAACTAGTATTCCCTACAGCCAAGCAGTCCGTTTTAAAAAGAATAGGCTCTGATAGGAGCGAATTTTCCCGCCACTGCGAACAACTTCGGAGCACGCTCGAAAAAACAGAGCTATCCGGCCAGCATAATCACAGACGCCATCAAACGTGCAGAAGAGCTCCACCGTTCAGACCTGCTGAGTACTAACAAAAGACCCAAGATTGTTCCCGGACTAATCTAATTTTGACACATGCGGCCTCAGCTCCAAATGTGAACCATATCTTAAAGAAACATTTCAACATTTTAATACAGGAGCGAGCGGCTCAAAGGAATCTTTACAGAAACAACCACGCGTGGTCTACCGGCGGTCGCGGAACCTTCGTGATTTACTAACCTCATCGAAAACCACGTGTTCACAACATGAAGGCTGTCATCCCCTGCAACAAACCACGTTGCAAAGTGTACGCGCACATGACGACATCTAAAACAGTTTTATGTACATCGTCCAGTTTTTCTTTAAAGATAAATGGGAACTACACGTGTGATAGTATCAACGTCATCTATCTTCTCGAGTGTTCAACATGCGGAGCTCAGTACATAGGTCAAACAGAGGACAAGTTTCAGAATTCGTTTTAATAATCACCGTGCACATGCCGTAAGCCTCCCTAATCTACCGCTGTCGAAGCACGTCAGTATGCCTGGCCATGGTTTCGAAAAAATTAGGGCCACTATTATTCAGTCCGGTTCAAGACAAACCATGATAGGGAAGTGAGGGAATCCTTCTTGATCCACAAATTTAACACCATTCGTTCAGGTATCAATGAAAACGTAGGAAAGCTCACCTGCCTCGCACTATAACAACACTTCTTAGATTGGTAAAATATTTTAGTGTATATTAAAATGTATATTAGTCACCCGTGGTTCCTTTACTTCAGAGCTCTTTTACATGTCCTGCCAACCATACTGTGCCCCGCGTGTCGATGCGCAAGGAAATTTGAAACTTGTATATTCATGCATCCGTCACATGTCAGTCATGTCAACACAAGGTTCTGACAGATTACCATTTTTTTACTTTGATGGTCCTAGCTGCTATACCGAGAGTCATCACGTGAGCCTATAAAAGCAGCTGCATTGTATCATACCTACTTACTCTGACGAAGGCCGTGCCACGGCCGAAACGTTAGTAAATACGATTGCCTTTTCAAATGTGCTATCTGCAAGTTCATTCAATATATATATATATATATATATATATATATATATAATATATATATATATATATATATATATATATATATATATATATATATATGGTCGTGGTACAACGTGAACAAAAGGCAGATAGACGTTGACACAGCGATTCTCAGCAGCCGAGCAGCAAGATCACCTTATTTGTCTTCGATCAGCCAGAGCCCCACAACCCCGGTTTCCGCCAAATCGCTTATCGTCGTTTTTGTCCACCATTACACACGCGTCATTCGCCCACCTCTTAATAAGCTTTTTATGAGTTTTTGAGTTAAAATGAGTTTTTTTAATGTCTTGCGCAGTCACTTCCTGGCTTAAGGCTTCATGCGTACAACGTAAACTACTTCAGAACGTTGCTGGCAAAGCCTCGTACTACACAAACTGTCGAGAATGACATCGTAAGTAACAACACTCAGTCGTAGCAGTACTAGGTATGACCCAAAGTATCTCCTTGGCAGCTTTTCGGCGAGTCCTCATTGCCGTATAGCCGTATATATTGCGTACCACGATAATATATATATATATATATATATATATATATATATATATATATATATATATATATGCTGAAAAAATATACGGCACCCTGGTCGCATAAATCTTCGCTGTACAAAGCTGTACTAAGAAATCAGACGCATTCATGGGAAAACACATTTTTTAGCTTTAAAAAAATATTGGTCTACGTAGTTCTCTTGATAGTTATATCTAAAAATGCAAATGATAGTGCTATGTTTATGTTGTTCAGGGCCTAAACATGCTGGGTGTCTAACATTTCGCAGAGCCTCTCTATTAAAGGGACACTAAGGCAACTATTAAGTCGACGTTGAATAATGAAATAGTGGTCCAGAAACCTCGATGCGCTACTTTTCAGCCAAGAAAAGCCTTTTCTTTTTTAAAGTAAAATCACGTTTTAGTGGTCGGCATCAGAATAGCGAACCTCAAGTTCCCCTCCTAATGAAACGGACCAACCATGTCACTGTTGCCGTGCACAACATTGCCCGCTTTTACGGCGCGTTCACCGACAATAATAGTAGCAGAACGAAAGCAGCAGGAGCCACAGCAGTAACGGCCATTCATCAATTTACTCTCATTCGCTCCGAAATGGAAAACGTGTATCGGTTCAAGTGAGCCCAGCTATCAAGTAATACCTGTCCATTTTAACCACGCAAAAATTGAATTTTCGAACCAATTACGCTATTCCCTTTAGTGCCATGCCGCGGTTCTTTTTTCCATGAATCAAACAGAAACAAACAGAGAGCAGTTTACTGCACCTCTTGATCCAAGGGAGGTTTGTTATTTAGTGAAGTTAGTGAATATTTGTAGGCGCTTCGTCTGACGTCACCGGCATCATTCTGAGAACGCACTACTGTGATGCAAGTATTCTTTTGCTTTTACCATAATTCCTCGTTAAGTAGGGCACTGCTCTTCATAATACTGTCGTTTTAAATTATTTCATACGTTGAGCTTTCACTCTGACGTAAATTGTTATTTGAATTTAGTGTCCATTTTTAGACAAGTCATATATGGAGTGTTCCGAACACGTGGAGGTTGGAGAAATGCAATCCACTTTGTTTAACAAAGCTCTACCAAAACATTGTGCTACCCTTGCAAGAAAAGAATCAAATGACAGACACACAACTCTCGGTGTTGTTACACCTTCAAAAATCTTTATGATCTCAAGCAGCCCCCTGGGACATGGGTGTTCACTCTTGTCCGGCGCCTGAACGAAGCGAGCCCAAGCATGCGACTGTGTGGGCAGGTTTTAATCCTTCGGGATTCAGCCAGGCGATATCAGGCGTGTATAAACGCCTCGGCACAAGCGTGTTTTGGTAGCAGGGTTTCGTGTGCAGCAGTAACCTCACGCTGAACCCCGCCTTCGAAGTTCTGTTTGTAGTCTGACGTGACGCTTAATTATTTCTAATCAGGTATTAAATGTTAGTATATTGCTTCTGAGCCGAACATTGCGTACTGCGCACTGACAAAGCGTCACGTACCTCTGCTCGCCGCTAAAGAACTTTTTTCAGGGCTCACTAGGGGTAGGTAGGCCAAAGAGTTAAATAAATATTAAGTCGTTGTCAAATGTATTTTTTATCTCAGCTTGATTACTATTTACTTCATTTAGTCATTAAATAGACTTCTAACTTTCTTTCCGCTTGGAATTATTAGAGCGGCGCTGAATTTTCATTCATTTATTTCCGGTCTGGTGACGTGAGCGGCAATGTAGGGTAGCGCTTTGTTTTGGATTTTTGTTATTGTACTTGACTTATTTTGTGTGAATAATTTGTAAGTTGTAATTTGACTGTTTTTCTTGTCCGGGTTCATTTACCCTGGCTCTCTAGTAACGCTGTCAGCCGCTTTTATTTCCTTTTGAAGTTCCCCTTGACGTACATTTATTTACTCAAAAGGACGTAGGTGCCATAAGTTATGACGTAGGCGATGACGCAGGTGGCATACTTTTATTTACTAAAAAGGACGTAGGTTCCATAGTTGATGACGTAGGTGATGACGTAGGTGCCATCCGCATCTGCGTCATCATCACGATTACCTCTAAAGTCTAGACTTCATGACATCGCCACGTGAGCCGCGTCTTAGACGAGTGAGTCCAGCCTTGTAAACTCGTGGTTTGCTAAATATGACCCAGATAAGTGCGTCAGTTAGGGATATTTTGTTGCTTTTAAGGAGAATTTGATTTTTCTCTGTAGATTCAGGTATTGGTAGGGCTGTACTGTCATTAGTCAATTACCTGTCCAAAATTGGCCTACTCAGAAGGCCTAATGATAAAATAATTCACATTGTAAAATCTTAACTTACCTGTACCGTAACTGTAAATACGTTTATCAAGTTCACTTGCACAACTCATGTGAGTTTATATTTTTTAAACTTTCCTTTCTCATTTGATTTCTGCAATTATTTAGTCCCCTGACCCATCCTTATACAGGTAGCATGCCACCATCACACATGCGCCGGCAGAAATATCTGTTTCTCTAAAAAAAAGTGTCCCTCTCTTTTTCTCTTTATCTTGGTGCGGAAGCTAACTTTCGGCGCGCGGTCGTGTTCATGTTATTTCAAATAACCAGTCAAAGAGGTTGTTTCTTGTTTATTTCAGTGAATAAGTGTATCAGTGCAATAAGTATGTTTTCCAAAGTACTACTTAATCGCGCTTCATTTAATATGTCCCAGCATACAATTACGCGTAATTATTTAGAATAAATTGCACTTTTTTTTCTTACAGATGACGAGAAGAAGCGGTCGCCGCGAATGCGACAGTGTGAGATGTGGATCAGCGTAGACGTGGGGGAAAAGCCCACCAGTCATGAAACTCGCATAAAAAGAAAAGAACGCATTTGCAAGGCGTTCTTCAATAGATGGTGTGACACAAGAAACGTAGAAGTTGTCTACGATGACCACGTGTGCAACCGAGAGTTTTTAGTACCGGATACTTAGCACTCCATCAGAAGCAAACAAGTAAAGCTTGGGCAGATCATAAGTGCAGCCATAGTAGTGATAAAAAGTCAATAAAATGTATTACGAATTTTAGGTTATTTGCGCTACACGTCTACATAGTGCGATAACAAAGATAAAAATAAACTTCACACATATGCTCCATTGCTTTTCTTGCTTGCATTATTCCATAAAATCGGATTTTTTTCGCCCCCAATAAAATACAATATTTTATGGTGCATAAAATTTAGGTCTCTTAGACATGTTCAGGTGTTTTGCTATAGAAGCAGTACTTGCAAGCCAGAGTAATCTCAATATCTCGCCGTCACGTGGTTAAATTTCTTTGTTTATCACTTTTATTACACAGCAGGGAGGCTGTGCACCCTTGATGGACGACGCGAAAGGCCGACACATTGACGCGTGAGGTCAATGACACATTGACGCGTGAGTCCATAAACAAAAGCGCTAAGATGACAGGGCCAGATAAAGACTCAACAGGAGCGCTTACTACTAAAACCCACGGTGGGAGAATGTACATATTTGAAAGACGATAACCTCTCTTCGGATACCTCAATGCAGAAATTCTGGTCTTTCTGTTAGTCCTGTGTGCCACACGATTCATGCACATAGCCCAGCCATCTTGATCTGCTTGCTGCGTTCATACTTGTGAAAATTGTCGATTAGGAAGTAAGTATTACGCATATTGGTGGCAAACACCTATTCGTAAGTGTTCTGTAATATATTATGATATTTCCAAAACGCATAGACACGCAGTTTTAAAGACCACAGTGCTTATTGCGCTGCCCTGACAAAGCTATGCTGTGAACAAAAAAGTGGGTGTTTCCTACGTTTTAGTAAAACGACACGGTGCTGCAACATACCAGTGGGTACGCGTTCTCTAAAAAAAAAAACCTTTCTTGAAGTTCCTGTGAGCTGCTGTAAATATCTCACGTAGCGCCTACTCACTGATCTTCTCGCACACAACGTCAAGTAAACGTTTTATTCTATCTCTCCTGACAAAAGGTTATCATCTTTCAACAACATTCGCCACCGAAGCACATTGATACGTAGCCAATTCAAATATTTTACACCATGTCACAACTGAAAGTTTTATTACATGAAAAAAAACAGACACCTATACCCTCACCCCACCTCCAACCCACACCTGCGAATCGCGAAAAAAGCGAAAAATTGACTGCCTAATCTGTAACTGCCTAACGTGGATGGTGACTACTGCTTCGTGCTCGGGACAGCCAACTCTATTCAATATTGTGGCTTTCTTAAGGTATCGACTACAAAGTAAATAATTATTTGGGGCAGTAGGGTATACCACCGACTGAGCCACCTTTCGACGCTCTGTGGATAAGGGTGGTACCCGCTTAACTTTTGCGAGGTGTTATGTGCACTTTTTTTAGACCTCAAGTGACTGATGATGAATGAAGGATTTCGACTGAGTACTTCAGAGTCAGTGGGATGCATAAACCAATACACTCCTGTCGCAATTCTTATTGTGTGTTGACCGCTTGTTATTTTACTCTTCTACCACGCTATAGTACATGTATAAGATAACGCGATCTCTTGCTCGACATGACGTCTTTAAATGGGCTCTTTGTTTAGACAAGCTTAGTGCAAGAGCGTAGCACAGAACCCAGGTTGAATTTACATTCGAACTTGCCTTTTTATTAACTTTATTTATAGTGGCTATTGGTTACACACCGACGACGACGGCAGCAGTGACGGTGACACCACTCAGTACAGGATTGGTTTCTTAATTAAGGGCTACGCAATATAACATGTATTACCTGTTTATGGTATAGCACTCTTTCTCACAAATTACTCGCACCTATGCTTACGAAAGCTTTCCTCAACCGGACACACTTGGACGCAAACTCGCTGAATGAACTATTTCTCTCTGATTCCCTCAAACTCGGAATCCCCCTCGATCTGCGTCCGAGTTAGTTGGCTCACCTTAGCTTTACAATATAAGAAGAGAATTTCTTTGGCATGAACAATACGGAAAATGAAAAAAAGAAGACGAGAAAAAAAGACACAGACTGGCACCAAACTTTAACGCCGTAATAAATTTGCTAAGGAAGTTCCTTTCTTATACTGCTATGTACCAAATAGACCTAATACAAGTTTCCTTCGGGACATTTGCTTGAGACTGTTCAAAGCGTCCAGTTACTACCAGCCGGTTCACTGCATTAATTGGTATGTGCTACGCTAAATATATTGTTCATTGTAAGCACGGCGAAACTGCCTTCAATAAGCTACGTTAGTAGACGTCTCGTTAGGCAGCTGCACCAGTTTGCTACTAGCAACTATTTTCCCAAATTTAATTGTTAAAGCAACGCCCTCTAGAGTTACAGGTGATAGCGATATCTTCTTATAGTGTGTACTTTAAAAATTTAGTGCATGTAACCTTTTCGAACTTGCTATGCGCCCACTATGTGGCCTTAAATGAATTGGCACAGTAGTATGTGTGCATTTATATTGGATGACCGGCTTTAAACCACGAAGCCATTATGATAATCACATGTTTTGACTCCCGCTGGCAATCGGCATTTCCAACCAAAAAATAATACTGCAATATTCCATGTTAGATTTTGAAGCATGAATACATACCGCGTGTATTTCTGAATTATGAAACCCACTTTCACTGCATTTCTAAGTAGAGGAAGTTTTCTACACTGTAATCGCAAGCAGATGTGTAGCCGTGTGAACATGCCTTCGCCACTCTAAACAACCCGGGTTTGACACCCACTAGGAGCCAAATGACCCTAGTTTGTTCTCCGTGAGGACCCCAGATCTTTTTCTCATTTATTTTTTAATCATGCTCGATTTTTTTGGTGACACATACGATCATGATTTTTCATTCACAACCAAAAACGCCGACACTGGAGTTTCTGTGAAGCGAGCTCTTTACCACTGTCACGTTAATAATGCCGGACTCCTACATTGACGAATCGGAATCAAAATATGTGCTGACTACATTTGCGTCTGTTCCCAGAGTATAAATGCGAATAGAAACACTTCCGGCGAAATTTTTTCTGATGTATATATCATCTCGAAGCGTTGGTTGCATTTCAAGGTAAAAATAGTTCGTTTACCTGTGGCTCGAGCTATCTATAGCCATATTTTAGGATAATGCTGACATGCACAATGACGAGGCTGATAGTTGTTGGGAGTGACTCATACTAGTTTTTTGATCTCGTTATTTTAGTATTTGAACTGTGTTTTATTAACTAACCTTTTAAGCAGTGAAAACGGGCCGAACATGTTATGAGAGAGTTGTCCATCGGTTTTCAATACGTCCAAATAGAGAGTTTCCAGCTTTAAATATTTAAATTTCATCGTTTTTCGGCTAATAACAAATGCCCACAAAATATAAAAAAATACCACTTTACAAGCCCGCTTGCGTGCCCATGCGCACAGTGATTCTGGTTCTCTATTGGGTTTCGTGTACGAACGACCATAGCAAACTTTGTGGTATCAATAACGGTTTAATTAGGCGTCTTCATTTAGCTATGTTTCAAGGAAACGATGATGGGTCAAAAGGTCTAATGACAATGTTGTATATAGATTTGCAAAACATCTAATTAGACTGTTAAGAACTTTATATCTGTTAAGTATTACGGTTTATCTGCTACTACAAATGACCGTGAAAGAAAAAAATTACCACGTGACAAACCCACCACCACTCGATTGTGCTGTTTCGACACGACAGCAACGATGGTGGTGGCTTTGTGAAGAACGCGGTTAGCTATCGGCCGCAAAAGCGATAACCGCTATGACTGCTTATCGCTGTCGTGAGCATTTGTCAGGCAAGCATATCGTTCGTATGTGGAAAGTTAGAAAGGAGCAGAATCGCGGAAAGCGATGATGCGCCAGTGACACTGTCACGTGGTATTTTTTTGTATTCATGAACATTTGTACTTGTAAAACCACTAATACTTAATAGATATAATTAGTATAAGTGTCTAGGCAGATGTTTTGCAAACTGATCTACAAGTTTCTTTTAGTATTTTGAAACCCGTCATCTTTTACTCAACAGATAGCTAATTATTGACGCCTAGAGCAAATATTCTAATGCAAAAATAGTCTGACTCAATCTAAGTAAAAGCCAGTAATGTACATTTGCACGCATTGTCATTGCGTGGTTCAGAATACTTTCATACTCTGGCTCTAATGGGTACCCTGTATATAACTTATTCACACCCTGTATATCACATTTTCATCTTGCAGTTCTTCAAACGGCATATGAAATCTTATATGCTGAAGCACACGTTCTAGTTCCTGCAGGGAGTTCAAATGCTATGTCCGTTCAGGCACTGTTATCGCTGATAGTATAAACAGCAATACACAAAATGGAGAAGACATTTACTTACCCTATTATGAGCTCAACATGTAACACGAACTCAAACAACAATTTGTCTGCTCCTCATTTTTAAGAAATCTCTTTTTTTTCGGTGTTCATGGCTTTCATTTTTCGAAAAGAAAGCACATGGCCATGTTACCAAACTTATAATAACGTAACTTTATATATTAAGCTTCATGGCATTTTTACGTTTTGTAATCATCAGATGGAGTATCAATCTGCAATGGAACGTGCATTTCTTAACACCAAATCGTCTGCGTCATTTTGATACCTTATTAGTTAGTAGTAGAGGTAAAATTTACATATAAAGAAAGTCGCGGAGGTTCCTAAGCTTGTTAATTTAGGATGGCCACATCAAACCTCTTCAACTGACTAAATTGTTAGGGAGATGTGCTCTAAGGCGCTGCTGCAGAGCTACTTTGAAGGCCAACTGATACGGATGACAAGTCCGCGCTCCCTTCGTAGACGCTACGATACGTCTTGCAAAGGTCGACGGGCGTGCATTGGCATGAGCCCCGCCAATACTTTCGCATTCTCGTTCTCCCCTTGAACCTTCCCGTCCTGCACCGAGGCTGTGCTATGCCATCTAGTAGAATATTTCATGCCTGCTCCGCATACTCCGGGCATGGCCTCTGACGTCACTCAGTTTTGCCCCTTGTTTCTTGTCGAGTAGACGTGTGCATGCAGGTTCCCGCTGTTCGAGATGGCAGGATTGCTAAACCTGACAAAGCTTGTCGTGGGGTGCTGGGCTTTTTTAAGGCGTGCATGGATATTACTGTGTGGTGATGTTATTGTGCTTCGTTCTCTAAATATTTGCGTAGTGTACAGCGGCAAGCTCTCGCAACGGACCAGGGCTGTATGCCCAACTGTCACCGATATCGACAATGCGCCGAAGGTTCGGGTGCTTTCATTCTCAAAAGACGACCGAAAAGGGAAATGAGAGCGAGCCGTTCTGCGGGACGACATCTGTATGCGTTCTCTCTGTGATTATAAGATATGTGTCTCTCTATACTACTTGCTTTTGGGTTGCTTTAAAAGCACCACTTTTAGCACATTTGGTTCCTGCTGTGAAATGATGTGTGCGCTTCTAAACTTTTAGAAGAAACCGTCACGTATCCCTTAGCTGGGTGTTTCTGGCGCTCACTCCTGCACACAGTGTAAAATCAAGTGCCTTCGCAATAACGCAGCTTCACAAGACAGAGCCTTTGGCGAGACGTGGTCTGTTTGGCTGCATAAGGACGGTCAAATTAAGTAGGCTAGACAAGACGCTCAGCTAGAGCGACTTTACAAACGGCCCGAGAAAGGGGTTTAATGTTCCGCCGCTTGCAAGCCAATAACATGAATGTGAAGCAATAAACACACGTGGAAATATATTCTGAAAACGCGCATTTTTCATTCAGCGTCGCTAAACCTTTCACTATTTGCGCACAGCACCACGGGCTTATTGTAACACCTTCGATTATGTGTTTCAAAAACGAAAAAAAAACGTTGGTACGTTGCGTCTTGGATTACTTTTTGTGATACGTAGTAATTCTTACCACCGCTGTGAACATTTTATTGAGATTGTATACTTATAAGAAAGTTTTGCCAGTACCTGCGTCTAATTTGTTTTTTGATACATGTACTAATGTTGTTCAACCAACCTTTGGGTGCCTGTACACCCCATTAAATTTTTTTTTGCTTTGTTTTAAGAGTGTGAGCTTCCTTTCATGCCGAAGTAGTTTAACGCGACTCTTAAGCACGCCGATCCAATAAATATCACATTCCAAATGCGCTTATTGAGCAAAGAGAACGGCAGAACTTTAGCAAATGAACAGGGATTGATTTGATTGATTTGTGGGGTTTAACGTCCCAAAACCACCATTTGATTATGAGAGACGCCGTAGTGGAGGGCTCCGGAAATTTTGACCACCTGGGGTTCTTTAACGTGCACTCAAATCTGAGCACACGGGCCTACAACATTTCCGCCTCCATCGGAAATGCAGCCGCCGCAGCCGGGAATCGAACCCGAAATGAACAGGGAGACTTTCCGTGCAATTTCTTCACTGTGCATGATGTGCGTGCACGCGCGCTCGTGCGTGTGTGTGTGTGTGTGCGTGTCTGTGTGTTTGTGTGTGTGTAGTGTGTGTGTGTGCATGTGTGTGTGCGTGCGTGTGTGTGTGTGTGCGTGTGTGTGTGTGTGTGTGTGTGAAAAGAAAATGATTGAGCTTAGTTATTTTGTTCCTTTGTTGTTGCAAATGCCAATAGTCTTGTGGAAAAAAGACATGTTCTTTACCGCATTCTGCTTCAAACTATACCTGAAATGTTTGAAGCGTATCACACTTCTGCGATTCCAGATCCCATATCGACCATTATCACTACATGATTGTGCAGTTTAACTGCATAGATAATTCTTAGACAAGTGCCTCCTTAAATGCTTTACATGCTGCTCGTGCTGCATTTCTGATGGCGGCGGAAATGTTGTAGGCCCTTGTGCTATGATTTAGGTGCATGCACATTGAAGAACCCCAGGTGGTCGAAACCTCCGGAGCTCTCCACTACGGTGTCGCGTGTATTCATATGGTAATTTCAGAACGTTAAATCGCCCATATCCATCATTATATAAGCATGCTGATATTTGAAAGCAACAGAAAGCGCTACGAATGAAACAACAATGTTTAAAGTTTGTCCATACATTTCTTTCATGCGATGTTGTAGCCTTTGTGTAGTGGCACGTGGCACGTTTACTGTTGAGCTTTTCAGGAGGAAGAACGTGGTCATTTTCATTTCAAGAGCCATCTCATTATTTTCGCGCTCCCAGCGCAGCAACTTCTTGCAAAAAATTGATACAAGTTAATTACGAAGAGACATTTTTGTAACAGCCTCTCTCACCGCTCATTGCCTGACTGCACAAAAATTTAACGCCAAGCGATTCTGCAAATTAGGCATTTCTATTTTAGTAGGTGAAGAGCGTCTTCTGCACGCGCCGCATTATAAGTAGTGTGCACCGGCGAGCCAGTTCGGTCGGTTTGCGGAAGTGCGCGAGCCTTGCAGTGCCACGCTGGCCATGCGTACACGGTAAACTAAAGGCCGATTCATTGGCCACAGGCCGTACCATTGCTGCTTCATAAGAATCATAACTACACTAGCTCCCACCCTAAACCAGAATGTAACATATTGGTTCCATGCACACTCCCGAGAAGTGGTACATGTATACCCGCAGCCAAGCACTCCGAGTGTTTTATTTTAGTCCATGAGTCGTACAAGAAAGTGTACTTACTGTGCAGTGTCGTATTAGCAGTTAAGTCGAAAATATATAATTAAGTTTGTCTTTTTCTCATATTTCTGCCAGTAACTGTTAACAAATTGACTGGTGTGCTAGTAGCAAAGAAAGTTAGAATTAGTGGTGCAAATAATAATTATTCGGTTTCCTTTTGTATCTCAGGCTTATCGCTAATTTTTTGTGGTTTTACGTTTCTGATGACAAGATAACACACATTCTCTTAATAAGCAATGAACAATTCCAACTACGTAAACTCTAATAACGTGACGAGTAAGTACGGTTCCACGAATTAGAGAGGGAAGTGCAGTTTGGTAAAAACTCGGAAAAATTGAGTCGTCAGAACTGGTGCCATGTAGGCGAGATTGAAGTGCTAGGGACCGGTTTGTGAAATAGTAAATGCGTAAAACTGTGGGACGCTCCAGGCTATTCAGAAGACAATTTATTTCACGCAGAAGTGAATTTCTGCTACAATGTAATTCAGGAAAAGGCGCTCATGCTTTCTTATTGGCACACATATCGTATTTGGTGGTTCATACTCCACGTCAACCGCAACAAAAAAATGCCACTTTGACGTAGAGTGAATACGGTCACGTGATTTTGTTAATTAGAAGCGTTTTGTCATGCCCTGGCGATTATTCTCCCAGGAACGTATTGAGTAGCCTTTATATACACGGTGCATTGCCCAAGTAAGTCTCAGATGAGAGTGAGCATTGAGGGATACGAAATTCGGCAAGCCGAGGCATAAAAATAAAAAAACAGAAAAAATGGCATTTCAGAATAAGCAAGCAAATGCCCTGCATTCGGAGACGTGTGTGGTGCCACTTCCCGCCCTTTTTGAAATCACTGCTAACGCACGGGTAAGTCAGCGCGAGTATGCTTACTTCTACAGCATCTTTCGGGGCCTAATCATGCCGTAGCCAGCCGGAATATAACGGAAAGATCCTAAACACCATTTATCGCATCGGTTTAGTGAATCAACCCCATTACTTATTGTCAAATTAAAATATAAGATTTTACGTCCGAAAATCAAGATATGCTAGTAAGAGACGCCGCAGTGTTTGCTCTTAGTTTCGAGAAACAGGTGTTTAACACTCCCTGACATTGCACAGTACACGGGCCTCTACAATTTCACCTCCATCAAAACGCAACTACGACGGTCAGAATCAAACCCGCCACCTTAGTTCAGTAGTTGATCACCCAAGCCACTGATCCCCCGTGGTGGACAACACAATTTGATAAAATTCGCGCTCGTACACAAGCACTCAAAGAAGCTCGTAGGTACAGCAACTGCTTCTCTTCCGTTTTGCAAAATGTCGAAACTGGTGTGTCCACCGTCGCTAGCAGTTCTTGAAGCTTCACTCAAGATGTAAGCAGGAACACTGCTTCGTGTAACTGTCAAGCTAGGGCTCATGGGACGCAAAGTTCATTGTGGTAGGCAGGAACAAATAAGCGTTAAATTCTAGTGCTCTAGGAAGCAATGGAAAGCCAAGTCACGCGGGTTATTGTGAACTCACGGTGCACAACCTCATAAAATGGTATGCATAGTGGTCACCTTGTGGTCGCTATGAAAGGGCTTTCCAGAGTACCTCAATTTAAATGTAAAACTAGCCTGGTAGGTGCAGTGCTAAGGGGGCACGGCCTTTCGAGCACATGACCTAATGGTATAGTCGATCAGGCCACACCTCTAATTAGTCCCTCGGCTTGTACACGTGCAGTGAAGCTACAGCATTGCCGTGAGATATGTAAAGTACCTTACGTTCCCTGGGACGCTATAAATACCTGCGCGTACTACAAGCCAAAGCCTACTGTATGGCAGAATGGCTGGTTTGAGCTGCTTAAAGCTACTGAAAAAGCAGTTAACTAATTGCGCCTCTCTTGGAACTATCTCATGGTTCCACAATTCAGCATTAAAGTTGATTACAGCCCATTATGGGCAGTTGAAGATGAATTTGTCGTCCTATTCATTAGAAAAGACCTCATAGTTTTTGGACCTTTCATCAATGTGACGAATCCACGGGTGCCTTCTTGCCGGCCTGTGGAGTCCAGATTCATAAGCATAATTCATATTTCACTCCTCTGTTGTGAACAACCAGCGCCTGCATGTGTCACATGTAGCTATGGCCTTTCTAAAAAAAACAAATAAACACGGTGAGTACGTGGAGGAATAGCTCACCCACTGCCAGCGTGAGAGCAATCGCAATGGCAGCGATTTTGCCACTACGAGATCATGTCAATCTCTTCCCGACTATGCGCTGTTGTGGTTCGAGCACCGCGATGAATTATTAACAACCTGATATTTTCTTCGCTAATACAATCATTGAGTGCTTCAGAGATTGTATCACGAAAAGAAGGCGGACCGATTCGAAAGTGCTTCAGCGTGCTCAACGAGAAAGAAGCTATCATATTTTAGAAAGCCAGGTTCTATTGATGAAAACTGAGTCCCTTGTGGTAGTGAGGGGTAAATCTTTAAGTGTTCTCCGTCAACTATCCCAAAACTAAAATGCGCCCCAGCAACCAATAAGGACATGCTTTGCTGACTCACGTTTTCGTCACGGTAAGCAATCGGCTCGCCATGGCAAAAAAAATCTCCTGTTTGTTCTAGCTGCCCTTTAACCAGCAGCGTATTTGTGTGCAACTTAAAAGAGATCATTTTAACTCCAGCTTGTACGATCATTTTTTTCAACTCTACTCAAAACGTCTCCTCTTTGGCCTCGATTGTACCGAGAACAATGCAGAGGAACAAGAAAAACGCTTCCAATCAGGTTTCTCCACAACCGATTGCAAGTGACACTCGACAGTTACTGCGAACTAAATTTGGCACTAAGAAATCGAAAAGCCGCAACAACTTCTTGAACAAAGCTACTGACACTATAATGCAGTTCATCGTCGGAGGTCACATTAAAGTTAGGCAAAGCTGATGCTAATATGATTCGCTGGAATGTTCGTAATAACGGGTCCCGATGATCCCGTAGGAAGAGAAGCCTTGATACAATCCGCCTCAAAAGTAGGTGCGGCAAGGCGAAACATCCTATTTTAGGCTTAAGAAGAGGTAATTGCGACTTGCCCGTTCTTACAGGGATTGTCGCACGAAAACAGCAAGAAGCCTAAGAACTATCTAACTACTCATCCTGGAACATGACAGTACTTCAGACAAGTAAACCAGACACGATACTAAGAAGGCGTTGCAAACTGTTGCGCGAGTGAAGATAAACTTATCACGACCTCCCCACTACTGTGACATGACAAATAGCTCTTCGGATTTTTTAGCCCACAGATCATCGTTGTTCTAATATGTGTTGAGTGGCACACCGATTTAAGTATTAGGTTTGTTTGACGATGTAATTATTTCGTAAACCACTGTACGATTACTACTGAAAGCAATGGACTGAGCCACAAACGACGCTGCAGCGTAGATGATAAGGAAGGTTTTGTCAATATACCACAAGCTTTAGAATACCACGATTAAAAAAAACTCGTTAGGGAACAATGTTATGCCACTTGCGGCATGTTGAAAATGGCTTCAATTGAAAAATGAATGTCAAGACTACATTGTTATGTACTGACCATTTATATAAATAGCATAGTCTTATCATAGTGATCGGTTTCGTTACAATAAATGGGCTACCTTTTTTTATCCGGTTCCCTGGACTCTCATTGTACAATCTTTACCTGCTCTGAGAACAAAATTGAAGCTTACTGCGACATGATCTGTGAAGTCTCCTCGTGTGTTTAGGTTTCCAAAAGCGCTCTGTTGCCGTCGTTTTTTTTTTTTCAACGTTCACCCTCTGCGTTTAGTTATTCGGGAAAAACTTGCTCGTTCCTATGAAAACGTGCAAGCATCGCACCGCGAGGGCCAGGGGCTCTGGTTGGCATGTAACCAAAAATGCTCGACATGTTATCACATTGTGGTGCCTTTCCATTCAATAGCGTCTCCTAAGCCGTGCTTTTCTTTAAGGGGTGTCCGAAATGAGTGTTTGTCTTACCCGGTTTGCAAAGTGATTTGTAAATAGCCGAGGAGCACACAAATACTTCACTCTTTTAGGTGCCTTTTCTTGTAAATTAGTGTAGCGTGAGCATTATTCCAGCTCACTGAAACCG
Organism: Rhipicephalus annulatus; assembly: GCA_013436015.1. NCBI lineage: Eukaryota > Metazoa > Arthropoda > Arachnida > Ixodida > Ixodidae > Rhipicephalus > Rhipicephalus annulatus. The sequence continues at coordinate 24,558 of WOVY01006486.1, forward strand.
TTGTTGTTTTGAAACACTGACTGTTAAGCATTCCATCTTTCCTCCGAAGATATTCCCCTCCATCACTTATTACATTAGCAGTTATTTCGTCATTACCAGATGCTTTCTCTCGACACAACGCGCATGGTCTTTCTAACCTGACCGGTAGTTACACATGTGTTTACAATTTCTTGCTCCTCGCTTCTTTCACTCCAGTCTGGAGGACCTCTTTTTAACTATTTTCGAAATTGTTGCTGTTTTTTGCTTGTCAATGAGAGCATTCACTTTATTTCTGTTTGTTCACAGTCGCTCTTTCACTGTTTCGGTGCTGGTGCTTTTTTGCGACTGCTCTTCCCAGGACTATGACGTTTTGTTTCCTGATGTCACTGACTTTCTGCTTGTTAATGAAGTTCGTCAGCTCAGTGAACTTTATTTGAAATTGTCAGTCTCCTTCACGTATTTCCGTTTTTATTCAGCATTTTCTGAATTCAGAGAGCTTAACGGTTATTTTTGTCTCGGCGCTTGATCTTAAACTTTAGTAGTTGCTTGTGAATAAATCAGTCCGATCACCTATTTTTTTCTGCTGACGTCATTTTTATATTGTTCTCCTAAACCTATGTTTTGTTTTTGATTGCTACCTTTACATGTTTTTCTTATCCTACAAACTCCTTATTGGTTGGTTTGTATTTAATTCGTTACTCTTGCTTGAGACCTCCTGAAAAAAAACCGCTTTATTAGGCCTGTGTTACCGCACCGAACAATGCCAATTTCGTTATTTGTTTGTCTGTAAGAGATGTTACATGATAGTTTCTCTTTTCGCTTTAGCGAAAACTGAGTAAGATTCCATTAGAAAGCTTTAAAGCCGTACCTGTTCAATGCCAGCACGCCCACACGTGTGACGCCACTGCGCAACAGCGACTATGTATACACAGCGATGAGGATGCCACTGATGTTCCCTGTGGTGATATAAGCCTAGCTGACATATACCTTGTTGTCGTGGCTGTATGAGTAGTTCGATTTTATAACTACATGCGAGTTCACCGCCATTTTTAGATGCGAAGCAGCTCTTTCACTATGCATAGCGTTGCCCCTCCGTACGCATCACCCCCCTCGACGCAGGTTTTGGAGCAGTGCCAGGTTGGTCACGCCCTCTTAGCAGTGTGCGGTGACGTCTTTTTCCCTCGCACGCCATGCACTTGCCGTTTGTCAGCTCACTCTCACACCACCCTCTCCATTACTAGCAATGCTCGAGCCCACTCCTCGCGTGGGTATCATCTCACCCGCATCACCTCTCTCCATCTACCAGAGAGCAGAAGCAGCGAGCCGGGGCGGGGGGGGTGCACGCGCTGCACGCGCCTCGAGAATCTCGTTGCGCCAAAAATGGGGACAGCGCGCCGCTGCTTGCCGCGGGATGACGCCAACGGGCAGGACGACGTCGTAGCATGCTTCCCGCCATTGTACGCGTACCTTTCTCGTGTAGCAAGTGAAGCCGATTGAGTTCGTGATTGATGACGTCCATACCGATGAGTCGCGAACCAGGGAAGCTGAACGCAAGCGTCGGCAGTGGAAGACCAGCGACACCGACGAGACGCGAGCTAAAGAAGCCGAGCTCCAGCGTCTTCAATGCATCCCGCCTCCCGTGTTCTTGGGTTTCAAACAAACGTTTACTCGAATGAATGCTACACCAAGTTGCGCTGCAAACCGTTCTTCCGGCACACGCGCCCACGCCCGTTTAACCGGGTTAACGCCGTGCGCAACACTGCTGCTTCGGATTGCATCAAGGCGGCCTTCGTAAAAATGGTGCATAGTTTTTATAGGCCAACCATTTCTTAGCCAACTTAGGCGATTTTGAGAGTATCTATCTATCTATCTATATATCTATCTATCTATCTATCTATCTAGCTAGCTAGCTAGCAAGCTAGCCGCTACGAGTTTTAGCTCTACTGACCATTTCGATAAATTTATTTATACCTAAATTGGTACGGCAAAACATGACTGTATGACGACCATGAGTGACAAATATAACATTAAAGTCATGACACGTATGTCATGAATGTCCTGATTTACATTTCATGATATTACTGCTCTTGTGGTGGTTTTGTTCACATGACATACGGCAAAATTGGTATGGTAGGGCATGATGGCATAGCGAACATAACTGACAGACCCTAACGTGGAAATGATGACATTCTCGTCATGTAAGAGCATGACTACATACCACGCTCATGATGCACCCGCAGCAGTTTCACTAGCTTCACTTATACTAAATTTGGTATTATGGGGTGTGAGTGGACGATGAAGGTAAATGATACGTCCAAACATGATAACCATGATATACACAAGATGTAAAACATGACTACATGCCGCGCTAATAGCGCGCTCGCGGCCGTTCCACTAGCATATAAAAATTCGGTATGACGTGACGTGAGAGACGACGAAGGCAAATGACACGTCCCGACATGATAATCATGACATGTGTGTCATGTAAAATATGACTAGATGCTACACTCGTAGAGTGCTCGCGAGCTTTCGTGAGCTCGACATATATCATATTTGAGATCACTTGACGTGAAAAGATGACGAAGGTAAATGACTCGTTCAAACAGGATAATTAAGACATAGAAGTCATGTGGGGCATGATTTACGTCCACCTCATAACGTTGTGATGATTCTAAAGTGACATATCAGCCATCCTTAAGGCTGCACACCGGCGACTAGCAGCGGTCGCGCGACCATTGGCGACTGGTCGCAAACAGTCGCGAACGGTCGCAAACGGTCGCAAAGCGACTGCTTTGGCTAGTCAATTCCTGACCGATTTTTCAGTCGCGCAACTGCAGTCGCAAAACTGCTGGAACCAATCAGCGAGGCTGAATTTTTGTTCTTTTATTTTTTTCATTACGCTGGCTTCCTGCCGCCTGATACAAACGAGTGCCTTCCTCTGGGTCTGTGGCACCATGGCCACCACGAAATACTTGGCTTGGAGATGGCGGGGCGCAGCAGCTCGAGCAAAGTGTCGAATTTACGTGGCAGCGTTCGCAAGGAGTTAAACACCGTCAAAGTAAAGAGAAAATAAATTATGCACTATTTTTCTCCGTATTCAGAAACGATTTTTTGTCTTGAACTTCACTTCTCACCACCTACAATGCAGCGCATTTGAAACGCGTTTGGGCTGTATGCCTTGGCAACGACTTAAGACACCACGTTCGAGACGCGTTTGTGCTGTATTGTAGGCGGTAGCAAGTCAAGTTAAATTCAAGAACCGTTTCTGAATACGTACGACTCTTCGAAATACTCCTCGTCGTCTCAGCGCAGCTCAAAAGGCAGGCGGCGTGTATGGCCGACCAACTCCCGCGATCGAAATGACGGTCACACCCACTACCGGCTTTTTTTTCTTTTGAGGCTTCTGTGATGCCAGCGCTGACACCATGACACAGCGCATCAGCACCATGACAATGTCTTGTTCTTCGCTTGAATTGAACTTGACGCTGTTGGGAACGCTGTGTGAGAACGGACGAAAACAATAATTGCGGCGCGCCCGGTTTGCTCCGCTCACTCAGCTGGTGGCGATCAGCTGATCGGTGCCAGTCTTCAGAGTTCTCGCTGGTAACGAGATCCGGACGTGACTCGCCGCTTTTGCGACTTCCGGTCGCTCGCATGCAGCCTCTGCTGGTGTGAACATCAGTCGCTTTTTGGTCGCCAGTAGCAAATGGTCGTGCGACCGCTGCTAGTCGCCGGTGTGCACCAGCCTTTAGTCGTGCTTCGCCTTTCATCGATTTCCACTGTGCGTGCAATCTGCCTTTTTTTCAATTTCTAATCGTAAAGTCAAATCCGGTTTTGCGGCATGAAGAGCTCGTTCTGAACCGGCACGTGTTCAGATTTAAGACACTTGCAGTGCAACCTTTAGTGCAACCTTTAGTTCGTCTATGTGTGCCACCTTTTATTATGAATGCGTACCAATTAGGTAAACATTGCGTTGTTCTAAGTTGGGGAAGCGAGTTCCTTTTTAGGGGCGAAGCTCCTTAGGGCGTGGGCTGTGCGTCCCCTGTAGCCTGTATGTAGCCACCTCTAGTTTAGTTCTTGCAGTGTTCACTAGATGGCGGTACCGTCCCCTGTATCTAGCCACCTCTAGTTTAGTTCTTGCAGTGTTCACTAGATGGCGGTACCGTCACCTGTATGTAGCCACCTCTCGTTTAGTTCTTGTAGTGTTTACTAGATGGTGGTACTTGTAGCTGATGATGAAAAGATGCAAGATGTTATAAACTAGAAAGCGGTACTTGTAGTTGATGAAAGACGCGAGATCTTATAAAATAGGAATGATGTCACATAAGGCGCGTGTCATTGGTTGAAGGCAATCGTTCGATTTAGTGCGGCGACGTACGCTAGGGGGAGCGATGTAATAAAATCGAGTGGGCAAAATGTACAGAGGATTCATGGTTTACCAGGTTTACCTCCGGAGCTTCGCCCACTCATCATCATTCACTTCGTGGATATGGCGGAATTTTTTAGGTTGTGTCGCAGCACTCTGTTCTGGTCTGTAGGTGCACGGCTTCACAGACGTTCCATGACTAGTCTCGAACCAACGAAACCGTAGAACGTTTAGAGGCGTAGCTCCTTAAGGTGTACACTAGTCCCACGTCAGCGTAGTAGCCACAGCGAGTACTCCTTAGACGGCGCTGTGGCGCTCGCACCACTAGTACTCGGATTGCTCACTAGATGGTGCCACGGCGCTCGCTCATTTTCAACGCGTGCTGTCATGTTATTGGATGAAATGTTTGCTCTTGGGTTAAAATACGTTCGCTCTTGGCACGCTTACTTTTTCGCCGGCAGTCTGCGCGTTTCGGGTATACGCGACAAAGACAATGCGGTGGAGCAGAAGGCTCAGAAAAAGGCTGCAGCGCGTGCTTGCTCTCTTTACATAATCATCGACTGGGCGATATTCACAGAAGAATCATGCTTTACGGATATACCTCCGGATCTTTGCCAACTCATCATCAGGCACCCCGTGTACGTGCTGTGATATTTTTGTGACAATATTTGCCTTTCTTGGTTTCACTTTTGAAGGTTTTTGATATTTTTGTTGATATTATCAACAGTGACTTTATATTTATACGTTCAGACATGATAAGTTTGACATGCGTGTCATGTAAAACATGACTACATGCTACACTCGTAGAGTGCTCGCGGCCTTTCGCTAGCTAGACATATACCATATTTGGCATCACGTGACGTGAATAGATGACGAAGGTAAATGACTCGTCCACAGCGGATTCATGACATGCAAGTCATATACGGCATGATTTACGTCCACCTCATAACGCTGTGATGATTCTGAAGTGACATATCAACCATCCTTAGTCTTGCTTCTCCCAGCATCGATTTCCACTGTGCGAGGAATCTGCCATTTTTTTAATATTAATTGAAAATCGAAATTCATTTTTCCCGCATCAAGAGCTCGTTCTCAACCGGCACGTGTTGCGACTTAGGACTCTTGCAGTGCAATCCCACTCCTGCCTCCCTGTGCCTTATGGTAGTCGAGTAACCTTTGGTATATAAACTGCACTTGTTGTTTAGAAGTTTTGTGGTCTTTAACAAACGCATGGTATATAGAAAACGGCTGTAGACATGAAGGTTCACGTGCTTCACACCATGTGTTTATACAGATGCCTGCGGCGACCTAAATGAGCCTTCCTAAACTTTCGCAAAGTACTCGACACAATTTAAACGCAAAAAATGAATGCATTTTAGCTGTTTTTGCCACCAACTCAAATGTCGGATATTCCTGGGGCCACCTTACCGTTGTACGTTCTTTCTGTGTGCGTCCTAGGAAATGTCTTGAGCTAGAGTGTACTGAAGCCACTGACCAGGACACTCTGTTCGTCATTTGTTAGTATGTCATGAAATATAAAATACCAAGAACACGCACATATTTACCACAAAGTCTGTGTTCTCTGATAGATCTATAAATATACGAACGCATATCGAATGTCCCTCAACTGATGACTCTGAAGCCAAACAAGTGCGCACTCAGATCTTGTGCAGCTAGTTCAAATTATTATTTCATACTTATGGCTTTTGTACGTAGGCAAAACACTATGCTGCTAATATTATTTGTCAGTTGCTTAACCCTTGTTGCCAAGGCGCAGGGAAGTACAGCCACTGATAATATGTGTGCTTCTGGCAACATGACAGGAATGGATGTAAGTACAAGGATATTTTGAGTACTAGCAAAGAATTCATTAAAAAATACCTTGGGGAGCTGCACGCGGGAAAGTGATAAGCATATAGAAACATACGATTATTTTATGCGTATGGTATATGAATGATTCTGAGCCATCATGAACAATTGATTGATTGATTGATTGATTGATTGATTGATTGATTGATTGATTGATTGATTGATTGATATGGGGGATTTAACGTCTCATTGCCACTATGTAATATGAGAGACGCCTTAGTGTAGGGCTCCTCCAATTTCGAACAGCTGCGGTTCATTTAAATACACCCAAATTTGAGAATACAGGCCCAACAGCATTTTCGTCTCCATCTAAAGTGAGCCGCCGCAGTCGAGATTCGATCTCGCGACAAGCGCGTTAGCAGCCGAGCCGAGTACTTTAGCCACCACACCACAACGGCGGGACCATTATGAGTAACCAAATAGCCTTGTGCTACCCCTAACAATGAGCTTCATACAACCTCTAATCATAAGTTGATATCAATTGCATAGAGTGTTGCAGTTATTTCACTAGAATCGTTCAGAACGGTATCCATTTTTTATGTGTGAGCGCCTGCTCACACATACAAAAACACATATAAAAAACACGTATTGAGCGGAATCGCATCAGTTAGATTGCACAGGATGTATGATTCGCAAAAGGTACTTGCTTGAGGCTTACAATTCAGGAACTGTATCTTTCAAGTTTAAAGCTGCCAGACTTGTAGAAAGATATTGAGTAATTTATGTCAGAAGACAAATTCAGGGTAAACAAAAGTGTTAGAACATCTTTACGCAGTTTGAGTAACGACAGTATTACTGACGGCCACACAAAACACAAATGCATTAAACTGCCGCCCAATATTTACGTGTACCAAATATTTTTTTGCTAATTTGTATTGTCGCGGTGCTCAATTCACAAAGTAGCTTGCCTGAAAAGCATCGGTATAAGTGGTTTAGTACAAACATTTAAAAACCCCACCTCGCTGGATATTATTCGTTCCCACTCCTCTCGATTGTTTTCTTCATTCCTTCAGGATTATTTGCCACAAAACTCAGCTGCCTAACTATAACTTTCCACGAAGTTTTATATTTATGTAAATAAAAATAAAGGGAGCAAGCATGATGTGAAATTATTCTCTTTGAACAAAAGTTCTTCGCAGGTAGCAAGAAGCAGGTTATGCTACAACGAACGTACAATTTTACTGGACCGCTTAATGACTCTGTTTGCGTCCAGGCTCCATTCAATGCCACTTTGCTAACAAATAACTCATTAAGAAAAACGTTCACGTATCGAAATATGAGTTCTACGTACAAGATTTTTGAGAATTCAACTGGAAGCTTTTGGTAAGTAAACCATGAGTGGACACTTTGCGCATGGCTGAAAAAGCTGCTTGTAATGGCAATAGCAAATAAACAAGAAGTAAACTGGCCCTCTGCTTAGGGTAACGGTGACAAAGTTTTCGCGCGTCAAACGGACACATCACGCTTTGTGCGGATTGCCCTTTAATCTTATGAATGGATGGACCAAAAACGCAGTCCAGGAGGAATTATTACGATGAGTTTATTTTCTCAAGCTTTTTATTTCTAGTTCTATGTATAATAATGTTATCTAAATCTTTTCAAACCAGGAAGATGACATGCTCTGAGTTCCCGAATATCAAACTTTCTTCTTAAACAGGACTATACACATCATGGCGCAGGCGTGCTATACAGCTGGTATGAATGGAACTATGATGTACGGTGTTACCAGAATCTTTCCTTATAAAGACAGACCATGAAGTTTTCACCATGCGAATGCAAAAATATGTTTTCCTGTTTTGCTCCACCCACCTTACGGATGATATCGACGCATGGTTTTTTTTTTCCTTGACAGGCTGTTAAGTTTATTCTCATAAATGCTGACTGGAACATTATCTTTGCAAACAACGAGTGCGCACGTGATCTACCACATATTCTTATGTACCCTTATTGCAGAATTGTGACATAAAAGTCAAAGCTCCTTAGCAACATTCGCTATATCTTCCATGATCTTTTTACAATTAACTGTACTAACAAAGACTACCAAAGCAGATGGTGTAGTAGCTGACATGGATATAATTTTCTAAGTAATGTGTTCTGACCATTCAGTTCAACATTTTGAGGTGCTTGAGTCACTCCAAGAGTTTGCTTTTCAGAAAATTAACTGTATTGTGCTAAGCGTTTCTCGCACTTAAATTGGAAAAGTAGCCTTGAGAAGCCGTATTTCCGTGCACTGGACCTAATAGATCCTGTGGCACGTTTCTAGACATTTCAAATGTGTCTATGAGAAGCGCTTTGCGTATACACTCGCTCCAAAGTGCATAGTTATTCATAAACATTACCTTAACAATGATTGCGCTGCTATGATGCACAGAAAGATCTCACTAATATTTTTGTCAAAACTAGGGCAACCAGAACTAACGCAACCAGATAACTAATTTCCTAAAGAAATACTAAAAATAAAGAATTTCAAAGTTTTCTTAGTAAAACGAGCAGTCGGGGGACCTGCTTCGACGCGACACTCACCAGTTGTTCGAACACAACAAAGACTCAGGAGGTTCAGCTCATACATTATCATTGTACACTAAAAGGCGTAGACGTTGCAGATGAGCTCACTGATTACTTCAGAAGTTAGTGAGACAATAAGAAATTTTTGTACTGACGTATAAAATTTATTGGTGAGAGCAATGCCGAACTTTCTTGCGCTCACAACCTCAGATGAAGTGTTTATCTTTTATGGCCTTAAATATAGCAAAATACGTGATATAAACAGGTTTTAGATAGGACCGATAACTTTTGCGGCTGGCCTCTCATAAGTTAGACTTTTCGCATGTTAAACGTTTTAATATCTGTTGTATTTTTTCTCGTGAAAATTTAGTGAGCGAAAGCTGCCGACCTTGAAAAATCGGGCAACAGAAATCTACTCTCGAGTTATCAGCCAGTCTTTTCTTCTGCGTGTTTATGTGAACATCGTCGGACAGATAATATGCAGAATAAATACGACTTTTCTGGTGTAAACGTTTGATCAAAACGATTCAGCAGTACGGCTTTCGTGAAGGAGGCCCAGAACTTTCCCTACTAACACAAAAAAGTGAATCTTGATTTGATGATTGATATGTGGGGTTTAACGTTCCAAAACCACCATATGATTATGAGAGACGCCATAGTGGAGGGCTCCAGAAATTTCGACCACCTGGGGTTCTTTAACGTGCACCCAAATCTGAGCACACGGGCCTACACCATTTCCGCCTCCATCGGAAATGCAGCCGCCGCAGCCGGTATTCGAACCCGCGACCTGCGGGTCAGCAGCCGAGTACCTTAGCCACTAGACTGCCGCGGCGGGGCGAGGAAATTTAATCTTGGCAATTTATATTGGGTATCTTTGCTGACTATTCTAAATTGCTCAACCAGCTCCACCACCGCAGTTTTATTACAAAACTTGAGCCTTACGAAGTTTGTGGCACTCACCTTACGTATTATTTTGTATCTGCAGCAGCAAACAAAATGCGTTCCCACCATGTCAGAACAATCAACTCTCAGATAAATAACTCAAGGAGCACCGCAAGGTACTATACTCGAGCCCATACTGTTCAATACATCCAAGATGAAATAAGCACTTCTAATGAGGCTAGCTTTAGAGTTTTTGCAGATTGCACCAGTATTCTTTTAGAAATCTAGCTATTAAAAGCGCTAAAATTTGAGCTGTTTACGCACTCAAAATACCAATATGTTTAATTACAAGCTCGCCCAAATTTCGGTGCTTCTATACCTGATTTCTAGTAAAAAAAAACTGCCCGCAGCTTCCCTCGGGGGAACACTGAGGAAAATGCGGAGCATATAATTGGTTAACGGGGTGTTAAAGTGCGACTTACTTGGGTCGATGGCTAAATTGGTTAACGTGGTTGTGAAATGGGGTGTTAAATTGCGACTTACTTGGGTCGATGGCTAAATTGGTTAACGTGGTTGTAGGAGGGGGTGTTAAATGAGTGAACACGTACACACGTATGCGAAAGGACGGCGCTGGTCGAAGGGACGTCGATCATTGTGTTTGTGGATTCGTTGGAATTCATTTCACCACGACCTTGGACGTCGACGCGCCGTACAAACCAACCGACGAGCGGCAACTGAGCGAGCGAGCGCCGACCTTGAGTATATATACAGCGCGACGGTGCATGCACTGTCAGCTGTTGAATGTTCTCGAAGGAGAAGCGCGCGCGTGGCACAGATGGCGACGGCGCGACGGCGCATGCGCTGTCAGCTGTCGAATGTTCTCGAAGGAGAAGCGCGCGCGGCACAGATGGTGGGCGACGGCGCGACGGCGCATGCGCGCGCGTCAGCTGTCGAATGTTCGAGAAGTGGTGCGGACGGCGCGGACGGCGCACTACAAGGCGCGAGTATAAGATGCTTCCGCATCTAAAAGAACTGTTTTAGTCAGTCTAATATAATATTCACTAATTCGGTCATTCTGCCGTCACTGATCGTGGTCTACACTTGTCGTGCAAGAACAGCGTCGTGTTACGCCAAGCCTACTTTGTGTCTCCTGAAGCTGCAAGCCCAGTGTTGTTTTGCGCTCTTCTGTTGGTCACTGCAAAAGGATGTGCTGGCTACTCAATGCAGAGTATTGGAATCAAGCACGATTATTCAACCTATGCCTACACGTTTCGCGCAACATGAACGAAAACCAGAGGAGCACAACAAGAAGCGTCTACATGTGGTCTAAGGTGAGCAACCAGACCACGGAATGGCTTTGGCATCAGACACACCCTTTAATGCCTTCAAAGACGAAAAAGTCAGCTACGGTGTCGGGCAGTGAGCTTACTTTTAGCAACCAGTTCATTCCTCAGAAGAAGAAAGTTTGCTTCGTCTTGGTCCAACGTTATGGAGGCGGAAATGTTGTAGGCCCGTGTGCTCAAATTTGGGGTGCACGTTAAAGAACCCCAGGTGGTCTAAATTTCCGGAGCCCTCCACTACGGCGTCTCTCATAATCATAAGTGGTTTTGGGACGTTAAACCCCACATATCAATCATTGGTCCAACGTTCTGCCTGTCACTGCAGTTACCGCCAGCGGAGTTTCTAAGACTGTCCAGGACGATGGCGGCTCGAGTGTCCTAAGATTCCTGGTCAGTGTACATGGTAGAGTGCGTCAACGCTTTGTTAAAACTGGGTCGAATGTCTTCCAGCAAAAAGAACAATGAATCCGTCGTCAACTTCCTTGCCACTTCTGGTCTCATGGCAGTTTTGTCGTGCAAAGAGGGTTATTTATCGTTATGACAGAAGAAATGTTCTCACAGAAGGGAGCGGC
>WOVY01006487.1:0-46401 GCA_013436015.1 Rhipicephalus annulatus
TAAAGTCCACATGAATAACATCTCCCACAAACATTGTATGTTCCATGTTCAAGCGAAAACATGGGAATGTTGCATGACGTGCGCGCTGAGGCAGATATGAAGTGCGCTGGACGGCTGCTTCGCGTTTTGTTGAGTTAGACCAGAAGAAATAATGAACGACCTAGCTGCAAACTTTACTTCAAATAAAATTCCATGCTGTTGCTATCAAATTTTTTTGCTTCGCCTTTTGCGGTGAAACTGTGACCTTTTGATCCCACTATATGGGCGCTGCGAAAAGCCTCTCCTATATAGTTAACCAAACTTCTACAGCATATTGAATGGGAAACCAAAGCAAAAAGACAATGTTTAGCTTTCGTCTGCTCTTATTATAACACAATCTCTGCGGGCAAAACCTTTAGGAATTGAGCAAACAACCTCGGGCATTGCAGCTAAATTCACAGTTTCTGCGTAAACAATCCAATTATTTTCAGGTAACACGCACACGCCACTCCTCTTTGATTACCCAAGTGGCCACTCACATGGAATCAAATGTAAACAGACTTAATGCACCTCTGAGGACATAGAACAAACACACCGCTTGCACAGATGCAAGTGCACGCACAGAATCAAGCGAGCGCAGATGCTCAGACATGACTGTACACAAAACCTCTGAGCACTCGTTTTTTTTTCTTCTGTTGCCTCAATAATTTATTATTGTTTGATTTTTGAGAAATCAATGCTGGTGGTAAAAAGAACATGCGGGGTGCTACGCGGGCGAATAGCGAAGGAAATGAAATATAAAAATAATTAATATGACATATTTTACCCAAGTAAGCTGCAAAAGCAAACGCATCAAAGGCGACAGTTTCATCAGCATATCTATTTTTTTGTGACATAGACACCGTGTTTTATTCCTCCTGTTAGTGACAGAATCGATAAACGCCATGACCAGCGAAGAAAAAAAAACTAAATAAAAGGAAGAGGTCAGTATATTCTGAAGCGGTGTTGTTGCTCCGAATAGATTGCTTTTTTTTCATTTCTGTACCAAATTTTGCCATTATAAAGGCCATCTACACCGTGATTGTACTTAAAAAGAAAAGAAAAAACAGCAACTTCATTCATTCATTCCATCACCATTGATTGGTAAAAATGCCCCACCCTCCCCGATGGAATCATGAGAAATTGCGAATGCATTTCTTGCACCAAGAGAGGGCACCGTTGCAGTCAGATATTCGCCTTCACCGACTTCCGCCATCGCCTTAAGAGGGGCCCAGCCAGCGAACCGTCGACAGTGAGGAGTGAGTGGACAGAAAGTGGGGCGCCAGCGTTCTCGGCTTTGCGCTGGCGTTTCACATGGCTTCCCAGCACACGATTTTCCGGATGTTCTTGAGAGCGCCCAGCCCGCGAACGGTCGAGAGTGAGGCGCGAAGTGAACGGGAGAGTGGGGCTCAGGAAGAAGATAGAGCGAACGGCGAGAGAAGGATGGCGAAGCCCTGCACCTACCGTCTCTTATGGCGAATTCCACTCGCCTAGCGGGAGCAAGTTTTTTTGCTCTAAAGCGGACAATCCGCGTTTCGCTGGTAGATTCAGAGCAAGTTTGCATTTTCCACTAGTAGATTTGGAGCAATCCACTTCGCGACCGGAGCGTTCCGCGTGCTTCGTCTTGCAGAGACGGGATTTCGCCGGAACTCTGAGAGATGCGTTGCCCTCATTTCCGGCACAGTCGGGCAGCTGGGTTGCCCTCAGCGTTGTTTGAGACCGGTCTAGTAACACTGTGCTCTTGTTCACATTCCTATAATTAGAGAGCGGTAGCCCTGCTTTCCGCGAGACTGCGTGGTCAAAGTGCGTGCTTTGCATTGGCACGCAGATGTTATTGAAACGTCGAGAGCAGAAAAGGAAATCGGTTTCCGGTACCGGTTTAGTGACGTATGCTAAAAAATTTCGAGAGGGGACCTCACGCGGGTCATTCACGTGTTCCACTAGCATATCTCGTTCGGCACACTCCGAGTGCTCGCTCCGAGATTTCGGCGGCCACTCCGAATCTACCAGTGGAATTCTCCATTACATTCTTGTGCACGTCATGCTCTGGTGTTACGTTCGAGTAAAAGCGTGCGCGCCAGCAGTTGTTGCAATGGGAGAGGGAGTGAGAGCAGAGAGATAACACATGCCGGCTCGCGGCCGCCGCCGCAGATGCCGCCTAAGGGTGGCTGACATAAATCGACTAAAAAATGCCTTCGCATTTAAAAAAACGATGGTAGCAACATGTTGTCTCTTTTTTGGGCAGCCCTTGGCACAAACGGACACCTAACGGCCTCAAAGACATACCGTGGTGCCACCTACGTGATGACGTCACTCATAGGATGCGCCGGTTTGTGTTGTCTGCAAGAACAACACATTTCCTGCGCTTTTGCTGTGGACACCGTGCATGCTTCCCTTTGTTTTGAAGCTCTGTACTTAAAGAATCAGTAAGACTTGGCAATACGGGCCAGCAAACTACGAATTGGTGCCTGCAGTGACACTCTCATGTCTAATTTGCATCGTAAAATCATGACTAAGAACCGACGCAGCCATGGGGGACGATTCAAGTGATGTCGGGAAAGGCAAAGCTACCGTATTCCACAACTACTACCCTATCTGATGCGTCAAAACGATCGCAGCGCTGGCCTCTTTAGTGGAGACCCATGCAGCCAACAGTTTTCTTTGCTCTAGCTTTGGGAAACGAGGGCAGTCAAACAAGCACGTCCATCAGCTATATTGCCCCAGATTTGAGAGGATGATGAGATTAATGCCGGCACGCACGTTTACCCTCACGCAGGAATTACTGTTGAAATCGCGGCGCGTTTCGAGAAAACCTTGGCGCAGAAAGTGCATGTGTGTCTCCTTCGGCGGTTTGCAACATGCAAGCCCGCCGCCTTGCGTCAGCGCGAGCAAACAAGCCTTCAATACACGAGTGCGGGGACAGGCTGCGAGCCATTGCAAACAGAGTTCTCATGCGAGAGCCGCGTGTATTTGCCGTGAGAGCAGTCACCGATACATCTTTCGCGGAACGTCGAAGCCCGGTATACCGTGCACCTCACACAAGAGACACGCAGTTGCACGCTTTGAGTGCGCACTCGGCGGGGCTTTGCAGTGCCGTCGCCATGGATAAAAATGTCGGGCTGACGGAATCCATGCCTGGCTCGCATAGGCGCACCGAGCTGGCAACATGCGAGTTGTGTGTGTAGGTGCTTGCCCATGAACGTTCACAATGCATTGAAGCTTACACGGAGTCCCATTGAAAGGGACGTTGAATAATTCACAAACCCAGAGGTGTGCGCCCGTGTAGCGGTGGTGCTACAGCGCCAGCTATACACCATTAATTATGAATTCGGTGAGCATCACCAGCTGCTTCGCGCTCACGGCGTGCAGTTATTGCGCGTCCTTCTATCGGGCACGTGAAACACAACGCCGCTTGCGAACTAAAGGCATGGAGAATGCGTCGAAGCTGCATGAAAGCCCAGCGGCGTACGCACCGCTGCCATGCCACCTCTCCGGAGGCAGATGCTCATATGTGAGACCCGAAAAGTTGGGAGTTACTGATGCGGGCTTATTAGCTGCGTAAGCGTGTTATACGGGCCACTCACAGCGAGGTAACGCGCTTGCGCCTTGTTAAAGCAGCTGCGTATATATACACGTCTCGCGGTCGGCCTCTTATCTGCTGTTAAACTCACACGCGACCGTCAACGCCTAATTAAACAGCAATAAGGGACACAAAAGCTGTATAGTCCCTGAGGAACGACGAAAGAAAAACTTCGGCGGTGGCGCTCCCGGAGTAGTGTAAAATTGCGCAAGCATAAGTTGTAGCCATACATAGAGGTGCTTAGCTGTGTAGCAAGCATGCTCCTTTGCACATAGCAAAACTAGAAGTGCATACAAGAAAAATTGTGTGGGTTATGCAGATATTCATGCTACAAAGGCAAAGAAAAGCTTAAAAGAAGACGTAGAATAAGGAAATACGAACCTCAAGCCTGCCTCACTCCCATCGTGGAAACCTAAATTTAAGCACGTTTAGTGGTCCTGTGCTGTTGCTTATGGCCTCAGGTTTCTTTTTTTTACGCAAACCTCTTGTTGCGTAAAAGCGAGCCCTGCGTGTTGGGCCACCTAGCAGAGTTGTCAAAGTTTAGAAAAGGGTAAACGCGATTGCGTTAGCGTTGGCTTAAAGGCGCAGTGCTAACGTTGCAGCGCCAACGTTGGGGCACGCTGTGGGCCCGGGCTACGCGTACGTGCCTGATTTTGTGAGAGGAAGAGGTGGCACCGAACAGATCACCTCTTGAAGAGCAAGTGACATCGTGCCGTTGTTATGGTACGGTAAGCCTGTCACTCCTCACATTATTCGTCGAGGAAGGTGCTGACGATGCAATTTAAGGAACCAAAAAATCACGATATGCCCCTATAGTATTTCAACAACTAACTGAGTGTCCTGATCACGCTGTCACACCGGCCCGTAAATTGGGGAGGCTATCGCCGGGCTAATTCCAAGGGCCGAAGTATCGGCCCCCCGAACCGCACCATGAAAGCGTGGACAATTTAGAAGTGGTCCTTTTTGGCGCGCCAGCGGACGCCGGCTGTGGCCCAAAGAACAAGTCAGAGCCGAGAGTTGATAAACAAACAAAAGTATATTCTCAATAAGGGCAGATCGAACTAACACAAGTATGCACACTCCACAATGGTTGAATGCAATATGTCACACACCAAACAACGTACTACACAGTACAATCAACCCTCTCGCAACAACGGACACAGACAACAATACGCACTACAATGCAGTCGCATGCATTGAACAACCAAGACACTTAAAGACTAAAGAGATAGAAAACCTATTCAGTCCAAAGTTCTTGGAACCAAAGTCTAGATGATACTCCTCCGAGAATCACTCACTCAAAGTCCCGCGTTGTTGTCGTTCCGCTGCCCCGCCGCGGTGGTCTAGTGGCTAAGGTACTCGGCTACTGACCCGTACGTCACGGGTTCGATTCCCGACTGCGGCGGCTGCATTTCCGATGGAGGTGGAAATGTTGTAGGCCCGTGTGCTCAGATTCGGGCGCACGTTAAAGAACCCCAAGTGGTCGAAATTTTCGGAGCCCTCCACTACGGCGTCTCTCATAATCATATGGGGGTTTTGGGACGTTAAACCCCACAAATCAATCAATCAATCAAATCAATCAATTGTCGTTCCGCTGCCCCCTGAAGTTTCTCTTCCAGGAAACCTCGCCGAAGTTTCTCTTCCAGGAAACCTCGCGTCTTCAATTGGCCACTCTCCAAGCTTCCAACTTCTTCGCCGGAAACACGTCGGCTCCACACACGCAGCTGTTGCCGCGGGTCTTCGCTCGATAGCGGTAAACAAACACTCTTGCCTGTAGCTCGAGTCGTCACCCCTCAGGTGGAAATCATCTTCTTCTCCTGCTTGCCTCTACAGACAAAACCTTCGCCGACTTCACGGCGGAATCCCTACGCGCTCTGGCGTTAACTTCCGTCTTCTCCTGATCTCTCGTCTCGGCCGCTCGATTAAATACCTTCTGTGCGAGATTCCAGAAGGTTCTCGTCATTTCGTCGGCGCGATACGCAGCGAAGGCTGGGGAGAGGCGAGACTGTTGGAATGCCCTCCGCGGTGGATGACTCAACTCGGTATGACCACGCCCCTTTCCATCTAGAAAAATCGCGGGCTTGCTGGGCCGCCGATGTGGGGTGAGGAGGTTCGTCGGCGAAGCCATGCTTCCGAGGGGAGAGCGCGCGCCCGGGGAGCCTTGGACGTTTGCTTTCTTTTTTTTTCTTTTGACCTCGCGGCGTTTCTCCCGCCCGTTATCGCAAGAATTTGGCGGCGCGCCCATTTTTAGCGCTCGTTCCGTGACACTGCCTCCCACTTTAAGAATATTATCTCATAATATTCAGAACCACACAAACGAGCGCGAACAGTCCCCACACACTCAAAGACTGTAACATAGTCCGTCGCTCATGACACGTCACATTCACAATAGTTCACTCAATACAATTGTACATTGTAATTCAATTACACAATACATGAAATATAACCACAGGCACATGAGTACAACACTCCACCACACATTCCAAACAATACAAACGTACAAAGTTCTCTCATTACAACAATTATACAACACTATACATCACATCACAGCACAGACACTTCGACACTTGTGACACAGGATAACACAACATTAACACAACGTATGGTACTCAGCACTGCCAAACACATTCTTATTCGACTTCAGCACTTATCCTGTGTATTTCGAGCTGCGCTTCTGTCCTTTCTTGCGGTGCTCGTTCGATTTCTTCTGGTTTTTCCTTGTTCTTTTCGGAGCCTTTTCCAACGACGACATCTGAGGCGGCGTCTCAGCCATCGTGGTCACTTCCGACACCGTTAATGGCTCATAACGTTCAGCGGGTCCTGTCTGTTTATTTACCAGCTTGTTTATGTCTCGACATTTGGCCGGGCTGGCCGACTTCGTCACCTTTACACTGTCGGTCGGTGGAGGTCGTGCCGACATAAGTCCGGTTGCTCGGCCCGTGAACTCATTCAACACGATCATCTCCACTGTCTCTTGCGCCGCGGCTTCGCCTTGGGCTCTAGTGGGATCCGTCACGGGCTGCTCCTCCACTGTATCTCGCGGTCGCTGGGTTGGCGAGGGCTCTATCTTAGGGTCTTCTCCCAAGCATTCCGGATCATTCGGTCCTCGCGCCCCGTCGATGTTTCCGATGACAAGGTCGTACAGGGGGGTCGTCATGCATAAAGCAGTAACCTTCCCGCTGAAGTACGGGGTTTCAACCTCGATTTCTGCTTCGGGCAGCATCCGAACTGTACGGTCAATTAGTCAAACCGGTTTCATTTTGCCTGTTAACTCACTTTCCCGTACCAGATTTCTCCGCACGATAACAGTGGAGCTGCCGGTATCTCTTAACACCGTAATCTTTTTGTCTTCAACTTTTCCAGGCAGCGTTGGCATTCCCTTCGAAACACCGGTTGGCTGTTTTGCCATTACCGCACCCACAATAGGAATTTTCTCCCCACTTTTCAACTCTACGAATCCGTCTGTGGCGGCATTATTATTATCAGATTTCGGTGCCGCTTGCACACAGGATACCTGGTGAGTTTGACTCGCTCCGTTTCGACATGCGTCTGCTTTGTGCCCGGTCTGACCACACTTAAAACATTTTACTGCCGTAGGGCTCGTAAAGATCGTTCGACAGTTTTTCGCGCGATGGCCCAATCGGTTGCACAGAAAAACATCGCGGAATGCTCTCTGGTGCACGCTTCTTTTCTTCGGGAGCCAATTTCTTCGAATCATTGGGACACTCTTTCTTGACCTTGGCCAAATTAGTTCCACCTTGCGCTTCCAAGAATTGATCAGCCAATTCAAGCATTCCTTCAAGTGACTCAGCCTTCCTCTCTTTCAAGTACAGCGCGCGACAGGCTTGGGTGGCAACTAGTAAGAAATTGTTCTCTAATTAGGAGCTTTCTAAGTTCGTCGTACTCCTGCGCTGTCCCTGAAAGTTCAATCCATCTGTCAAAATAATGGCAAAGTCGGGCGGCGTACTGCGTAGTCGTCTTACCATCGGCTGGCTTTCCTGTCCGAAATCTGTCTCGGAATCCTTCCACGGTAAATCTAAATCGCTTCAGCAAAGCAGCTTTCACCTTTGCGTAGTTGGCTGCATCGGTCGGCGTCAGCCTTCCGTACACACTGAGCGCTTCACCACTCAAGCAGGTACTTATAGCAGTTGCCCATTGATGTTCCGGCCAATTCTGGCTCCTCGCAATCGTCTCAAATCTGTGGAGGTACGCGTCTAGGTCGTCCTTCCTTTCATCAAACGCTACGAGCAGCTTGCTTGGGTTAAGCGGAAGCCGTGATCTTCCCGTTCGCTGCTTTCAACTCTAGCTTGGACGGGAGTTTCACTTCGCTGTTGCAAACGGAGCCGCTCGAGTTCCATCTCGTGCTGCCGCTGCCGCTCCCTTTCAGCCATCTCCGCTTCTCTTTCTTCTTTCAGCTGTCGCTCCCTCGCTTCTCTTTCTTCTCTCGCCGTTTCGGCTGCCAACTTCTCTCTCTCCAGCTCCAACTTCAATTGCTGCTCTCTTTCTTCTTTCGCCCTTTCAGCTGCAAGCTTTTCTCTCTCTAACTCCAACTTCAATTGTTGCTCTCTTTCTTCCTTCGCCCTTTCAGCAGCCAGTCTTTCTCTCTTCAACTCCGCTGCTTTTTCTTCCTTGGCCCTCTCAACTGCCAACCTCTCTCTCTCCACAGCCTCTTTCTCCTTCTGCCTTACCCACTTCCGTAGTTCGGCGCCAGAAAGCCCCATCTTCTCACCAAGAGCGACTAGCTTTTCGAGATCCATTGTGTCTCGCAACTCGCAAATAAAACCTTGCCGCGTGCAAAAAGTATCTGCCTAAATCAGTCTATCGGAACACTCCCCTGCACTCGTTAACGAGAACACTGAACAACACACAAAATCGGTCCGATAGCAGTATCAACAACTCGAGGCTCTTTCTCACTACTTTGGACACACTGTGCACCAAAAGGTCCTGAGTCGCGGACGCCAGATTTATTGTCACACCGGCCCGTAAATTGGGGAGGCTATCGCCGGGCTAATTCCAAGGACCAAAGTATCGGCCCCCCGAACCGCACCACGAAAGCGTGGACAATTTAGAAGTGGTCCTTTTTGGCGCGCCAGCGGACGCCGGCTATGGCCCAAAGAACAAGTCAGAGCCGAGAGTTGATAAACAAACAAAAGTATATTCTCAATAAGGGCAGATCGAACTAACACAAGTATGCACACTCCACAATGGTTGAATACAATATGTCACACACCAAACAACGTACTACACAGTACAATCAACCCTC
This sequence comes from Rhipicephalus annulatus, assembly GCA_013436015.1. Classification (NCBI taxonomy): domain Eukaryota; kingdom Metazoa; phylum Arthropoda; class Arachnida; order Ixodida; family Ixodidae; genus Rhipicephalus; species Rhipicephalus annulatus. Next base: position 8,862 of record WOVY01006487.1, read on the forward strand.
TCGAAACAACGGACACAGACAACAATACGCACTACAATGCAGTCGCATGCATTGAACAACCAAGACACTTAAAGACTAAAGAGATAGAAAACCTATTCAGTCCAAAGTTCTTGGAACCAAAGTCTAGATGATACTCCTCCGAGAATCACTCACTCAAAGTCCCGCGTTGTTGTCGTTCCGCTGCCCCCTGAAGTTTCTCTTCCAGGAAACCTCGCCGAAGTTTCTCTTCCAGGAAACCTCGCGTCTTCAATTGGCCACTCTCCAAGCTTCCAACTTCTTCGCCGGAAACACGTCGGCTCCACACACGCAGCTGTTGCCGCGGGTCTTCGCTCGATAGCGGTAAACACACACTCTTGCCTGTAGCCCGAGTCGTCACCCCTCAGGTGGAAATCATCTTCTTCTCCTGCTTTGCCTCTACAGACAAAACCTTCGCCGACTCCACGGCGGAATCCCTACGCGCTCTGGCGTTAACTTCCGTCTTCTCCTGATCTCTCGTCTCGGCCGCTCGATTAAATACCTTCCGTGCGAGATTCCAGAAGGTTCTCGTCATTTCGTTGGCGCGATACACAGCGAAGGCTGAGGAGAGGCGAGACTGTTGGAATGCCCTCCGCGGTGGATGACTCAACTCGGTATGACCACGCCCCTTTCCATCTAGAAAAATCGCGGGCTTGCTGGGCCGCCGATGTGGGGTGAGGAGGTTCGTAGGCGAAGCCACGCTTCCGAGGGGAGAGCGCGCGCCCGGGGAGCCTTGGACGTTTGCTCTCTTTTTTTTTCTTTTGACCTCGCGGCGTTTCTCCCGCCCGTTATCGCAAGAATTTGGCGGCGCGCCCATTTTTAGCGCTCGTTCCGTGACACACGCGTTCAAAAATCATAATTTCTCGTGTCCCAAAACCATGAATATGGGAGACGTGGAGGGCTCCGGAAACTTCTGCCACCTGGGGTTCTCGAACGTGCAGCTAAATTTAAGCACAAGAGCTGTGCCATTTTACCTTGATTTAAATGTGGCCAGGACGGTATATGATCCGATCCATCAACCTTCGAGTCAGCCGTTGAACACCCTAACCACAAGATGTGGCGAATGAAAGCAATAGGCGTCAAACGGCATATTGCGCGTATTCCATCAATTACATTAGTTACACATGCTTTATCACATTCTTGCATGCCTAATAATTGTCGGAAAATACGCTGCTTTGGATTGGTCAACGATATGTAAAATAAAGAATGAGAATAAATATGGGAGAAACATTTGCGAAAGCCATTGTGGTATATTTTAACTTTTTATTGTCCCGAGCGTGCACACGTGAACACGTACCTGTACAACCTTTCGGAAGGTCGGGGGCAGCTCGTCCCAGTCGGGCGTCTCGACCTTTGACGCCTCGTCTACCATGGCCTTGATGGAGGTGAGCAGCGCCTCGGTCAGCTTCTCCAAGTATCCGCTGTGCTCCGACAGCTCGGGGTCCAGACCACTCGTGTGCCATAGTACACTGCGTCGTAGAGACGGAAATGCGCGTGTTACCGACGCCCTTTATTGTGTTGCAGCATTAAACAGAACTGCGGTAACTTTAAGGTGGTGATCCCGCACCTGAAAGGAGCACAGGACCGTTTGTACACGACGTTGTGTAGCGTATATACTTGAAGGGCATGGAGAAGCAGCTGTTAGGCTGCAGTAGTTTTTTTGGGGGGGGGGGGGGTCAAAGGCTCTACACGCGACGAACGTATTACTGCAGACAGCTGCCTTCCGTGAATACCAGGCCTAACTATCGAACTCGTTGGGTGTAAAATGCTTTTATTAGTTTCGGCCAGCCGTTGCATCTCACCTGTAAAAGTGAACGTTTTTCCTCGCCACGTTTAATATAATGTCAGCGACCAGGTCTTCAGTGTAGATTGAAGAGTCCTCGTCCGAAGCTTGCGTGCTGACATCGGCGTAGGTTGAGGCCAAACTGTCGTTAACGTTGATACCTACGTGAAAGATAAAAAAAGCACAGACACATATAAGTGCCCAAACAGAAACGAAAACAAAAACAAAAAGCAGTTGACGTGTCATTGAAAAAAAAATAAAAGGTAAATCTGCATGATGGTGCTGGAAAAGTAGATTGATTTCTGCTTACGAAGCAAAGGGGAGGGCCAGTGAAGTCAGAAAATACCGTCCAAAGAAACAAGCTCGCGCTCATACGTAACACAGATAACTTGCGACTGAATGTGAGTCTGTTGAAATGCAGAAAAGTAAGGTCCACTCTATGTTAATTAAGTGTAACGGCTGCAGCAGAAGCTTCAGAAGTTTTTTTTTTGCATATGTAGAAGACTAAGATGGTCCGAAGGTGTGGTGCCTTTTAAAATTACACCGCCATATTCTATTATTTCGACCTTTTACGCTAAAAGTAAAGTAGATATTCACGCCCACAATGTAGATATTCAGGCGAACCTAAATAAAACCCCAGGTGGTCGAAATCGCCCGTAGCCTTTCACGATGGCGTCTCTCATAGGCTTAGCTTCTCTCGGGAAGTTAAAGGCAACAAACCAACGCACCATGCGCTGTGCAGCAGAGATTGAAGTTTAAGAGCCGGAAGCGGCAACGACTAGTTCTAAGGAAGTCAGCACGTCACCTTCCGGATGTGTCGAGCATTGTTTCTTTATATAGGCAGCTGCAACCTACAACGCAAACAACCGCATCCTTGCACTAAGCAATGCCTCTGAACAAAAAGTGCGAACAAAAAATGAACTTCGCAAGAACGACAAGGTTCTTCAAAATTTTTCAGATATGGACGTTTAATTATTGATGCCACGCTCGGGTGACTTTCTTTCGCAGCCCGTTATGACAGACATAAATAAGCGAGACGTAGCTCTCCCCTGCGGCTTGCTTATCTATCTCTATCATAACGCACGTTGAGAAGAAGCAGCAACACGACGTTTTGGCGTTTCTTGCAAGCTGACACCATGATTTTTTTTCTTACTTTTCAGTGCAGTTTAAGCTGCAGCTTTTCTTGGTAACTTAATACGTTCTTTTTAGGCTTTCAAAAAGCGTATTTCGTGGTGTCTCTGATAGCAGAAATACCATGAACGGTGTACAGAACAGCAAAAGGCTACGAGCTTTTAAATCTGAGCACTCGCACTCAGAAACACTCCTTAAAATCTCAGCAAGGACTTCGGTGAGCCCGGTTATCTTTCAATAATGTGCCGTCCACATCAACCCCGCTTCTTTATGCTCAGAAGCGAAACCAGTTTATCGATGTGTTCAGCAACATGTGTTGCACAGCTTCGAAAGGGCGATGATTTCTCAAACATTTATCTACACTGGTAGAATTTCTTTGTTTTATGCTTTAGTTAAACAGCTGCAAGAATTTGTCGCGACATTGCGGGAATTATCTGTTTTTTTTCTATGTCTACGCGCGCAGCACAGACCCTATACAATACAATAATGAAACGTGAACTTTTAATTGAAATTGGATGCGCGTTCATTTTGAGACACGATATATATCAAAGTACACGAAGCAGCTTTCATCTCAAATAATTCGAGAGGCATACTTTAGAGATTAGCGTATAATTTGGCAAGCATTGATTACATTGGATTCGTGCCAAAGCGATGTTTCCGGCAAATTGTGTTACCTTTCAGACTTGAGCTTCAACGAAAAAAAAAGACGAAAAAAGGACACGCGGTTTGAAACCGCATACATTCAGCTTCTATTGCGTGAGTTCTTTTCATGCTGGCTCTTGGGATTGTGCAAATTATTATTTCTGATCTGAGAGCTATGCCTCATTAGCCATGAGGGGCTCGTGTTTTTCCAATCATGTACTTGCTGCTTTTACTTTTGCGAGTTCTGTGAATGGCGAGCATTTGGTATCGTCTAAAGGTGAGAAATGCATTAAAAATTCAGTATTTTTTGTCTGGGCGAAAACCCAAAACCTTTTGTTAGGCTCCAGTATGCGCTTTGTATATTTTTTGCCTGCATGATTTGTTTTAATCTTTTCACGTCGAAAGCCTGTAACATCGTGGGAAATCATTTCTAATTTTGAAAGCACGAGTTTATTTTTCGAGTTTATTTTTAGTTTCGAGTTTATTTTTAACGCCTTTATTTATTCCAGGCAAAAACTCAATTTGTGCCCTAGAGGCATTACGAGTACTAACGAGAAATCTACACAGTGGCGTCATTTGTTGGCTTATTCGCGAAATATTTCGACAGACAGACAGACAGACAGACAGACAGACAGGGATAGATAGATAGATAGATAGATAGATAGATAGATCGATAGATAGATAGATAGATAGATAGAGAGATAGATAGATAGATAGATAGATAGATAGATAGATAGCAGAACTAAAAATAATGCATTAGTAAGTGCAACGAATTTTGGTCACGCCGCCACATGATGAGTGTCCTTATATTCAAACTCTGGCTATCGTGGGTTTTATATAAAGAGCCGCCGGTGGGCGAAATTTCTGGAGTCCTCGACTACTGTGTCCATCATAATCATATTTTGGTTTTAGAATGTTAAGACGAAAAATTATGAAGTTAGGGCTGGCTGTATACAGACTATTTTACGGATGGGTTTCGGTGCCGCAGTAATGGGCTGTTAACATTTGTGGTGGGATAATTAGTCACTTAACAAACACTGACGCGTTGACTACAAACGGATGAAAGTGGTTGGGTTCGTGTAAACGATGTTTCATGTCCTTAATATTTCACGTCGCAAATACGAAAACAGGAAAACATTGGCTTAACAGCCCAAGATGGTGGCGCCCATATTTCTTAAATAATACATTACATAGAAAATGCCTGCAGGGCTACGCACGAGAATCACCCTCACGTTGTTTACATTTCAGAAACGAATATGAAAGTCAAGAAGATTAAGAGAGCTTCGCCTCGGTTTGCTACCCAACAAGTTAGGTGATAAGGTTTTTAAGAAAATGTCATATTTTAAATTAAATACAATAGTGTGCTGAGTGTCTCGTAGGCAGACAGCTCACTTGATCAAGATTCTAAAGTTTTGGTAGCCAGAAGCTCGAATAGCCTCAACTCTAAAGTTCCCTCCACACGCGCCGTCATTTTTGTACTGGAGTACCAACTGATCGCGCATAATGTATATAAAAGAAATTGCAGGATAATGTCGAAAGGGTGTCCCTTCACGCATATCGCACGTAAGAAATTGATGGTAAAATTTAACGGTCGGAACCTGGTTGTCCTTAGAACAAAATCAGATCATTTTTGTGCGTTTCGTGATGCTATTTTTTTCTCATAATATTTTGTGGTAATCTAACGCGCCGTTCTCTTTTGGCGTCTTGCTTCCGTTATAGCGTGAACGCTGGCCCTGTACAGCTCAAGCGTCGTCAACATGGCCACCGTTGTTTCGCCGCCACGCATTGTTGCCTGGCGCGAGCACCTGCGTCGGCTTTCTCTGCACGGAGAAGCGTGTCCGAAGTTACAGTCCCTCTCCCGGTAGCTTGCGTTCACCCTGCGCTCACTCGACGCCGGATAGAGACACACAGGCCTGTGCGCGACGTGGACGCGCTGCTTTAGGAGGCGGCATCTCGTACGCTTGCTCGACTGTTGCCCTTTGTGCATTAGTCTGACTACCTACCAGCAAGCCTACGCTGGTCGGTATTGCGGAGTTCCCTGCCAGCTCGCAAGCCCGTGATTTTCGCGCTCTGCTGTATCTTGGGTAAATAAACCCGTGTTTGTTGACGACCTGCCTCCCTCTCTGTGCCGTGTCAGAGAGTCGACCAACTCGGCCGCAGCGTCTTTGTGCGTGATGGCACTTGAGGAAGTCGCGCCCCTTCCCAGTCGCTTCTTATAGTAGGCCTTTCACCAACCTATCTACACACTTTTTGACACACAATTGTGTGGTGCAAAGAAGCCTGCACTACTTACTCCAACAGTTAGGACAACGAGCAGAAAACCAGGCCAAGAAAAGTATAGGAGTCATTATTTGTAGCAGTTATGATATGAATGTGAAGAAAATAAAGTACACAAAAAGGCAACTCGACACCGATAGGGGCCAAGCTTACAGCCTGCAAATAACGCCTCCTATTCTGCAACGATTCACGTACAGCGGTGGTCGTTCTTCCATATACAATATTGGTTTTATCTGTGCTTTTTAAACCTGGGAGTGTTTGCACCGGTCGTAGCCATGACGGTGTGTGTGGAACTTTCTCCTGTAGCACTCAAAGAATGTTTACCACGCGTCGAAGCATACAATTGAAAACAACGCACTGTAGCGGAAGCTATAAGCGTTAAAAACAGTTCTGAAGGTCTGGCAGCCAGCACGTGCAATATATATCTCGGTGCTCGCACTGTGACTGGAAAAGACACATGTGTAATTAGGAGCACATTGTTTGGTCCTGTGATGCTGTACCTTTATACACTTGATATGCGTCACTGAACAGTTGTTAAGCTTCATCGCTTTGTGTATCTGCAACACAATGACACTATATATATCTTAAGATCGGTGATTACGCAGAGAAGGAGCAGGGGCTTTTTCTTATGGGATATACTTCGAATTGCTTCATCGCTCTGCCGTTAAATATGCTCCTTAATGAATGCTGTGAGCATTTACACTGTGTTTCTCTAGTGCGTGCTTTCAAATTCACTCGAGTTTGATGTATCGTGTTTACTTGGTCATAAATTTGAGAATAAAACATGTAATGCCTCTCTCCATATCGCACAATCACAACAAGAAGCAAACAAACTAGTTTTCTTTTTCTTGGAGGTACTTTGACAACAGATGAGGCCTTCGGTTATAGGAGCGTAGAAGAAATGCCCCTCCAAGCTCCGCCAACATTTATAGGAAGACATTGAGGATGGGTTAATTTATTAGGTGAATAAACCTTGCATGTACAGAGAGCATAAGTTGAAGAGCGGTATCGAATTTGCTTGTTGGCAGACAATACAGTGCTGCTTTTGAAAACATAGAACGCGGTTGCAACCATGGCAGAAGACCACTACTCAAGTGAGGAAAGAAACAACCAATTTTTAGTATCATCATTGTTTGGCAGCCTCCAACCGTGACATTATTTTTCATCTGTTCTTCAAAGGTCTGTTCTTAGATGTCTATGAATATTTCATGTCATATCTACTGGCAGGTTTGTTATTAACGCTGCACTCGCGTGATGTGATGCTGTGAGCGAGGCGGCCCCTCCTAATGTACACCCGTGTGCTCTGTATGACACCTGGAGAAAAATAAACCTACGTTGAGTATTGACATCAACCCTTCCACATATGCCGTCGCAATGTATCTAATTTATGGGCTTTGAATGCGTTCTCTGCTCGTGAATAAGCTGATAATAAGTCAAAATGTACGAGAAGCCAGAAGTGCACACGCATATAACTTTACGCAGCTCTGGTAATCAAACTTATAGATAAGTAAAATTCCTGCTGTTTTTCATGTGGGAACCACAATATGATTATGAGGTACATTGTAGTTAGTGAAGGCTTCCGGAAACTTGTGTCAGTTCGGTCCATTTGTAGCTCTTTAACGTGTACTTAAGATAACTACAGGCAGCTCTAGAATTTCGCCTCTGTTGTAAGTCAGTGCGTAGGATTTGCATTCCTCGCGCGATTCTAGCGGTACCATCTTTGTTGACTATAGCCACTGCATTATTCGGCCAGTGTTGCTGTTCATCGTCTCAGTCACGCTACAAAAGGTGGTTGAATGCCCCCCCCCCCGCCTTCCACCTCAAAAATTCATTCTGGCTACGCCCCAGCTGACAGACAAACTTTAAGCCAGACGGGTGCACCCTAGACTAATGTCAGCAGATGATGAAGGACTACGTTTTAATGCATGTACACCTTGAAGATCTGATGTCCATAGAACAGTATAGGGAAGGCCTAATTAAGTGTTTCACTTCCAATGAAATGAGAAAATTTGGCCGATGTCATGCAGCCTTCTTTTATAAACAATAAATTGATCATCAAAGGCTGAACAGGTGAGGTGACATGAAAAATACCTAAGCAACAAAGCACGTCTTGCAAACGCTTCAAATGGGGTTGTACACGAACTCGTTACAAGCTACAAGCTCTCGTTAGATTTGCGCATGAACCTTTCAGCCTTGAAAAACTTTACTGGGCTTCACGCGCTAATGCGAAATTGTAGGATACCGTGAGTCAGAAGACAAATCGCGTTACTTTCAGTACACAAGCCCCAAATAAAGGGCACACGTGTAAAGCTAGACCTGGAGCCAATCGTAGTGTGTTTCTAATAAATGCACAAAAGGTCACGCCCTCTCCGAAATAAAACTGTTGAAAGATCACCTCGTATGTCTCCTGGTGCTTTGCGGCTGTCTGTGTCTCAGTAGTAGAACTTTCTACACGGTAAGCCTTCACGACAGCACCAGTAAGATTTTAAAACTCTCAATCTTAGTCAACCTTCAGCGTATAAATAATATTCACCTTTGTTGACCGAAAAGCTGAAGTCAATAGCACCAGTGCTGCGTATTCGTGTAAGCTTAAAAGCAGGCTCGTGTCTGTCCCTCTAGACGCATGTCTTACTCGACATTAGGCAAGCTTCCGTTGAACCCTCTATTTGTATCAGGGCATCAACCGGCCTCAATATCAGGGCATCAACCTTGGCGAAATTTCTAGTCTTGAGCCGGTGGCCAAAGCGCAGCTGCAGGCGTTAGCCACGACAGTGACAAGCGCGGGACGTGACCGCTGCACCACCGACATTCGGTGGTTGCGATTTCGGACACATCACGCGCCCGTTGTGGATGCGGCCCTGTCTTGCTCTCTCACACCATTTGGTGATGGGCGCTACAACGCAGCTTGCTCTCAACGCATTTGCTTCTCTCACCTGTGTACTTTGTTGCATCACCACTCAGAAGGAGTGTTGAAATGGCTTGCACCTTTTCGTAAGGATGCTCTATCTTTGATTCTCTTCTTCCTCGAAGCACCTCCTTTTTTTAGCTTCTTGAAGAACGCACAAACCGAGGGAGAACAGCGAGCCGTCTTCCGAAGACGTCTACCTGTTGACATAGGGATTTCATAAACGTTTCGCTGTCTTGTAGAACACAGTGTTCAGAATACAACCGACCGAATATGCAAAAAGAGGATAATCCATTGATCCGTGTTGCGAAATGTATCGGAGCGTTGCTACTGCAAAATCAAGATGTCTCGCCTTAGACCACGGCCGCTGTCCCTAGTATATGTTGTTGCGGATCCCGGGGTTCTGAGTCGTATCCCACCTCTGCCACCAGTTGTTGCGATCCCGGGGTGCTGTGGTAGCGTGGTGTAGCTTCGGGTTGAGGAAACGAACGCTTACGAGATGGGGATACGAAAAACAAACAGGTTTATGGCACTATTTACAAATACTTACAGCATGAGGTTAAGAGTTCGCAAACCACGAACGTGGTGGTTGAATCGCTACACATTTCAGAGCCTTCACAAACTACGAACGTGGTGGTTGAACCTTTACTCGGTCCAGAGTGACGTCCCGCACTCTGGGTCGTCCTTATAAGCACTGTCGGGCTCCTCCTTCTTCAGTGGTAGACCAATCACACACACACACAACAGGTGAGGGGTACGAGCATGCACGGCGCACGTGAACATCCAATTTCGAGTCAAGATCACTGTACTTAAAGGTGGCGCCAGAGAGGCTCTTGCTCGTCGTGTATGTCGCTGGTCAAGGGGTCCCAAGCTTCGGACAGCAGACATCAAACGGTCCGCCAATCTGTCCGCTCAATTAGCAGGGCAACTTTGTGGCGGCGGTCACCGTTTCTTCAAACGCAGACGCTGTCTTTGTTGTCCCCTCTGGAACGGCTTACAGCTTCGTGGCGACATGACGTCTCATCCGCGGGCTAGCAGGGACAATACCTGGCGGGCATAGGCATTCGGCGAGTCAGCTACTTGTTTGAAGCTTAAAAGAGCGCCGCTCCCCCGTCAGCTCTCGACGCTGGTTCCAAGAAAACCTGGGTTCCAGGCGTGGGAACGCGGCCCGGCTACGCTTCTCAGCGACAGCATGGCGCCTACCGATGGCGGTCGTAACAGCTTCCCCCTCGCCAGATGAGTCACGGAGGCAGCGGTCAACACTGCTGCTCGCAGGGACGACGAAAGGGTCCGTAGTTGAATGCCAGGAACTGGCCTTCGCTTGTGGCATGGTCCGGGTGATTGCCGAATCTTCGTCACCGTTTCTGAAACTGGACCACATGCACAAGCAAGCACTCGGCACCCTTCGAACAAACCAAGCCAAAAGAGGGATGGAAACCAATTTTCATTTCCTAGCTTTACCAAAAGCTCACACTCAGAACTCTCAGGACTCACTTGCGCTGAGAAACCAGACGTGCTACCTTACCAATTTACATAAGATGCACGAAAAAAACTAAAATATCAATTTTGATACATCAAGAGCACACCTAGATAGATTAGAAAGAGCGACTGAGCGCGTCAGCGTTTCCATTCAATTTGCCCTTTTTGTACCTAATGTCAAAATGATATTTTTTGAAGAATCAAGCTCTGCCTAACAAGGCGACTGTTCTTCGATGTCATGGTTTGCAGCCAAGGGGACAATGGCCTGTATCTACTTTAAATTTAGCCCTCCCCTGAGATAACACTGCCACTGATGAATGCTCTACACAATGCAGGCGCACTCCTTTCCTGAAGCGCAGTACGTTATCTCACGAGAGCCCAAATTCTGGCGCAAGCAAAGTGCAGCTTTGCTTGATACCATTGTCGTCCTGATATAAAACGGCACCTAGGCCTCGATCTCTACATCATTTACATGAATGCATTCGAGAATATGCGGGCCCTTCTCTGGCGCAATCTGTTCCTGTCGCGCTTTATGAGGCGCCTCAACCTCTGGCGCTTTGTGACGCGCCTCGCTTTCAGACTTCGGCCTTAGTCTTTCTTCCTTTTTGCTAACAGAGTTTACAAATCTCCTGATTAGCTCTGCTTTAATAACATCATATTTGTTCGCGTGCTGCTCACTGAGTCGCGCAACAACATCCGCTGCCTCGCAGGGCAGAACCGTGAGTAGCTTGTGAAACCACGTGTCTCGCTCACACTTCAGTAGACTACACTTTCGTTCAAAGAGTCTAAGATACAGGCCCATATCCCATGATACTTCATAGGGCTGCATGTACCTAGACATCTCGAACACTGCCTCATTTTTGAGAGGTACTCCTTGTTGGGGTCCCAACCTCATACGCAACTCATAGTCTTGATTGAAAAACTTTCTCTTGAGGCCTTCTCTTTCGTGTTCACTCTTTCCTTCCATCTGAGCTGCTCTTAGTTTTCTTTCGATGATGAGGTCCCATTCTTCACTTAGTTCCTCATCATCAGCCTCCAAATCATTAATCGCTTGAATGATTATGGGTTTTCGTGCCAAACCCTTTGTATCGATCCCCAATTCCTCACACAACAGCAACAAGTCTGACTTCTGCAGCTCCCGTAAGTCCATGATCGTACTGAGTGCTCGCTATTTCCAGAAAAACTTTCCGAAACGGCGAAACTGAGTCTTTCGGCAAAGTTAACTACCAGTTCTAAAATTTACCCTCTTTTAGAACCTGGTTCACTCAAAGGAAAAGCCAAGCACTCACCCATACGTGATCCATGTCTCGAGCCAGCTGCTTTTCTTGGGCCGACTGTTGTTGTCACTTGTAGCTTCGAATCCGACCGCTGATCACCAGTTGTGGTGATCCTACCGCTGAGGACCCGTTGTGGCGGATCCCACCGCTGCCACCAGTTGTTGTGATCCCACCGCTGCCACCAGTTGTTGCGGATCCCAGGGTTCTGAGTCGGATCCCACCTCTGCCACCAGTTGTTGCGATCCCGGGGTGCTGTGGTAGCGTGGTGTAGCTTCGGTTTGAGGAAACGAACGCTTACGAGATGGGGATACGAAAAACAAACAGGTTTATGGCACTATTTACAAATATTTACAGCATGAGGTTAAGAGTTCGCAAACCACGAACGTGGTGGTTGAACCGCTACACATTTCAGAGCCTTCACAAACTACGAACGTGGTGGTTGAACCTTTACTTGGTCCAGAGCGACGTCCCGCACTCTGGGGCGTCCTTATAAGCACTGTCGGGCTCCTCCTTCTTCAGTGGTACACCAATCACACACACACACAACAGGTGAGGGGTACGAGCATGCACGGCGCACGTGAACATCCAACTTCGAGTCAAGATCACTGTACTTAAAGGTGGCGCCAGAGAGGCTCTTGCTCGTCGTGTATGTCACTGGTCGAGGGGTCCCAAGCTTCGGACAGCAGACATCAAACGGTCCGCCAATCTGTCCGCTCAATTAGCAGGGCACTTTGTGGCGGTGGTCGCCGTTTCTTCAAAGGCAGACGCTGTCTTTGTTGTCCCCTCTGGAACGGCTTACAGCTTTGTGGCGACATGACGTCTCATCCGCCGGCTTGCAGGGACAATACTTGGCGGGCATAGGCATTTGGCGAGTCGGCTACTTGTTTGAAGATTAAAAGAGCGCCGCTCCCCCGTCAGCTCTCGTCGCTGGTTCCAAGAAAACCTGGGTTCCAGGCGTGGGAACGCGGCCCGGCTACGCTTCTCAGCGACAGCATGGCGCCTACCGATGGCGGTCGTAACAATGTGTACACGTGCGTATGTGCATTTTCACTTTACTTTTATTTATTCGACGGAGGGACTTGGAGTGGGTGTGGCTTCATCCTTCTTTATCTGCAAAGACTCTGTCAGCAAGAATATCGGCTAGTATGCTATGGTTGGCACGGCGAATGACCGTCATTTCCTTCGATTCTGTGCCACTTTTTGGACGCACTAGCCGATGTGTGGAAGAAACATTGAGCAAGCATGCACTTGCTTCTTATAGACCCCCCCCCTCTTTTTTATTCAGTTTCGGAAGCAAATCGGCGCTACACCATTTTGCGCTCTAACAAAATCATTTTGCAATGACGCGAGCGTTTTCTAGATGCTTTGAAATTATTTGTTTCTCGTGAATACAATCTTCTTTCCATTTTCTTTCTTTCTTTCTTTTTTCCTTTCTTTCTTTCTTTCTTTCTTTCTTTTTTCTTTCAATTTTACGTAGGTGCACTTATCTTCTTTTCATCCTTTTCACGCTGCCTTCATCATGTAACCAATTTAATGAGTGTTCTACGTTCGTGCAATCTTTTTTTGTGGTAAGTGAGGTATCATTTTCGTTTAGGGTCTCAATATCAGCCATTGTGCTGAACTTTTTGTTCTTGTCGAATCAATAAGCATTGCTGCTGAAGAACATTTTATCCATTAGCATTAGCGCTGCGAATAGTTTACGCGTCAAAGAACTGGCTGGGTGCAGCAAGGACAGAAAAGCGGAATGATACGGAAAGGAGGGGGGTGCGGTAAGCGTGCACAGTGAACTAACCATTAGGCGATCTACAAAGCGCAAAAGGAAGTCAGATATGCATAAATATAAATGAAGATGGAGTTTAGTGGCAGAAAGTACTTGTATACTGACAAAAGCAAAGTTCAAAACGTGCGAAAAACTTGGTTTTGTGAAAAGTGGTGCAACAGGCAATACTCATATTTAACTTGGCTTCGCCCCTTTCTTGTTTGATCACATCATTCGTGTAGCTGGCGTGTAAGGTTTTAATAAAAAATTAAAGATTCTTTTTTTCACTTGAAGCAATGACTCCTTTATTTCTTTCAATGCCAGTGCAAACGCGTGCTTCTGAATGGGAACCATTGGTCCGCCTTATTTCAAGAAGTGGCCTTGATGCGACGCTACATGAGAAGTAGCGCTGCTTTCATCACATGTGCTTCCGAGCGCCTGCCCCGGAGATGTGATAGACGCCTTTCCCACTTCAATATCCTACGTCAGTCATATTTGTTCCTTCGTGCTGCTTCTTTGTGGCTCGAAGCAACGCCGCAGCCGCGTGACGCTTCCTCATTGGTTGCCCATTTGCGCCACGAACGGTGACACGCTATCACAAAACACCGTATCCTTTACGGAGCCAGCGTGACCACCAATATCGTGAGCACGAGGAACGCAATACGCCACCCCACTTATATCCACGGAGTGAATGATGATGAGTGGGGTGAAGATTCGCGGGCTCTCAGCTAAGCCGTCCGTCCATCCGTCCGTCTGTGCGTCTGTCTGTTTATATCTCTGTCTGTCTGTCCACCATCTTATTAAACTCCTACCAAACTAAATCACACGCAACACGTGTCCACGCCATTCTGATGCATTCATAACGTTCTGTAACTGTGACACTCGCAAGCTGCCTCGTCTACATTTTTCGTTTTGCTGCGCTAGATCAAGCACCACTATGTAACCAGCCGGCCACAGATTCAACATGGTGGTGAAGGCGTCAGCCGTGGCTCGCATTAGCTCAAATCGCAAACTACCCGCGCAGAACGGCGAAGCTTGAAGGCCTTAACAAGGACGCGTTCATCGAGAGCTTGGTTTGGAATACGATCGCCGACAACTCTGCAATTAGGCGGGGCAGCAGGGCAGCGACAGTGCGTTGGCATGCCCAAACATGTCTCACGTTTTTTTTTCACAGCCAACTGAATCCGCCACCACAACTGTCGGTGGATTCGCTCGTGTCTTTTCTACTGGCTTATCTCCTATAACAACGTCAAAAAAGATGACAGCTATTTCTTTCTCACTAGTTTGCATTATTAACTAGAATTTGATACGAAATTCATTCTCAAGATAGCCACATCAGCGACGGCGGGATGGGGCTGAACGAATGTGAACATCTTCGACGCACATGGAAGTAGTTTTCCGGCCACTGTGGAGCTTTCGTTTTTCCTTCACTTCTCAAGTTTAAATGCGCCCTTAACGTCTGCTGACACCTTTTGAAAGTGTTCAGAAGAAAAGCCTTTAGATTTCCCACCTTTGTCTTCCTTAAAGACTGTGAAAAATAAAATGTTAAAATTCAAAACAAACAAACAAAGACAGAAATAATAAGCGAGGTTAATGTTAAAACTTGTCGAGAGTGGTCTTATCTCAGCGACGAGATTTCACTACGGCTAGCATAGAAACAAACTGAGCACTGAATTCAAATAAAAAATATCACCTTCAAGCAGCTGAAATTAAGAACAACGACTATATAAAAGTAAAACCTTCGAGACCCTAAAACGCTAACACCGAAGACGCCTCATCACGCACCATGGCGATGGAAAAGAATACTTAAAGTGCTTGTTATTTTTTTTTACCCCGGGGACTTGCGCGAAATGAAGTCAAGCGGCACTCCTGATAAGGCATTAACGTATTAAAACGAGGCAAAAAAACAGACGTAATAGAATGTGAACGAAATATGCTTTCCACTTTGAGTAACTCGTTCCGGGAGCTCGAGTGTGTAGGCTGCGTCGAAGCGCATTGATGGGGTGGTGTGCTTCGATAATGAGCTGAGCCACTTGAATGAATGTTTCTTCTTCGAGCCGAGCACTTCAGTGCGAGGTTCACTGGTTGTGCTACTCTGCTGCGCTGAAGTCGGGAAGAGTACTCGAGAGGAGGAAGACGTGCCACGTGTGTGCAGTTCGTATACACTCGAGTCTTTTTTTTTACTCGCCTGTAGAGCGTGCTTAGCCTCATTAAAGCTCTTGCTGCGGGAGAGCAATGCTTAGGTGAGTGGACAGCTTGAAGCACTCGACTAGATTAGGTCTTACTTATTACGCAAAAATGTTGCGAGAATTATTAAAAAGTATTCGTGTCCTTACAATAATTTTGCTTGACACAATCAAAAAGAAAATCTCGTTCTTTGTAGGGCACTTCGTTAGCTTTATTGTTTGCCGAGGAGACACATTGTCGCCTCAAAATCAATGCAACTATCATTGAAGTGCGGCTCGCGGTGGTGGGTGGGTGAAGACATCAGCACCAGCAGTCTCGTTCTGTGACATGATGCCGGACAGTGGGCGCAAGTGGTGGTCTGACCAAAGCTCCAGAGGGTGGAGCGTTCTGCGAGAGGACCGAGTATAGAGTTTCCTAAATATGCACTAGAGGAAAGTCTGGCGCTAGTGTCTGTGGGAGCTGCAACGAACGGTTCTTCAGCGAGCATGGGAATGATGAGTAGTGCACGGATTTGTATAATCTTCGTACTTCTGGCTCTGTGTGTATTCGTGCTGCTTGAAGCTGTTTTCTCGCGAAACGAAAATCAGCATATGTACAGCGGTTGCGCTTCATCACCTTATTCTTTTAGCCTTACCGTTTCAAATTGTGTCACGAAGTTCAAAATGGTTCGTTGTTTCTCTCGAAACAAAACCGAAACACAACTATAAACGAAGCCACAAGTGTAATTCACTGCCCGCAAGTGCTTAGGCTAGTCCGTGTACTACCCATGATTTCCATGGTCGCCGAACGATCGCAGCGCCAGAGTCTCCTCTAGTTAATTTTAGAAAACTCCACGGGACGAAAGACCAAATATCTATTTATTGATATGCGGGGTTTAACGCTCCAAAACCACCATAATGACGCCATAGTGGAGGGCTCTGGAGATTTCAACCACCTGGGGTTCTTTAACGTGCACCCAAATCTGAACACATGGGCCTACAACATTTCCGCCTGCGTCGGAAATGCAGCCGCCGCAGCCGGGATTCGATCCCGTAACCTGCGGCTTAGCAGCCGAGTACTTTAGCCACTAGACCACCGCGGCGATATATATTATATATATACTGGTTGTAGTATCTGTCAGATTTGATAATGTGTTGGGGCTCGTGTTAAAACATCTGGCATGTTCGTGATTCTTAGCACTCGCGACTTTTCTATTGGGATTTCCCCTTGGAACATTGCATCACACTTTGTACAGTTGTTGCATGAAAGTTCTGCCCAGAGCGCTAGCGTCAAATATTGTTCAATCGATGGAGAAGTTTGCACAGAGCACAAGTCCCGAAAGGAAGTTTCGTTTTCCTTCGTTCACATTATTTGGTGCTCATACTTGTCTCCCAGGTAACGGCCTGTAGGGCCCTAATGGTACTCGTGGTGTAAATATAAATAGAATTAAATGAAAGCTTAGCCAGTAGGTCCTTTCCAATCAATTTGATGCCGGAGCTTGCCCTTGCTTATATACTTTATTATAATGACTATGCTAGAAGTGGTAGTGGCTTCGGAAGAGTAGAAGCGTGGACGGGTATACGGGCGGCGTCACAGCAGCAACAAGGCAGAATATATATATATATATATATATATATATATATATATATATATATATATATATATATAACCCTGGCAAACGTTACCAGGCAAACGTCTACTCCAGGTCTCTCCGCCTACGCCAGTGGATCAACTTTTTTCATTATAAAAAATTCGAAATCGCCTGAATGGCTGAACCTGAAATTAGATTAAAAGTAAGTCACATACTGAACAGTCTGAAAGCAATTGCCGCTCGCAAGCGGGGGGTTCTTTTTCTCAGCACCAGTGGCTCATACCAATAATAAATGTCAGAGAATAGCTACAGTCGATGGACAATTGTCTTCTTTTTTACGTGGTGAGAAAGAGAGGTGCGTAGACTCACACAGCATAAGTCCGTTAAAACTTGTTAATCCTTTTTTTGTTTGATGATATGATGCGCGCATACACGCACGCTCACATTCCCACACGCACGCATTATAAGTCCTTTGGGCCAAACATTCAGTTAAATACTCTTAGAAGTGCGACAAAGCAGGTCAAATTAAGAAAAATTTCAACTCATATGACTACACACGGTAAGGCACCTGCTCAAAAAGAAGAAATAGCAAAGAGGGAAGTGCTGTCGTAGCACTTTACCATCAAACTGCCTCACGACGCAAATGATCTTGTGCTGGGCAGTCTTCGAAAGCTCTAGTGCATGGTCTAGGAGGGCATGAACTCCTGCGATCAGACAAAAAAGAAATAGTGTCAGCTTAAACAAAAGTACAAACATTTTACACAGAAAAAGTGAAACATACGCTAATATATACTAAGTAAAGAACTGAACGAAGAGGGCCATGGCGTAGACAGTGACTGCCATTCTCTGACCGTATTGACATAAGGTATGCAAAGAGCCGAGAACGTTTTCCCAATAGCATGCACCTTGTCTATAGCTCGCTTACTTTGGCGAATGTAGACACGTAATTGCTAACGTTTGCTTCATCTTTACAAAAGTATTTCAGTGACTGTCAAACTAGTGTAACTCTCACGAGCAGGCGCACACGTTTGCACATGCAGCGTTACGCGCGCTGAGAAACGGTGGTACAAACACTGGCCCCTCAGTCAGAGCTTGAATAGAACGGTTTCTAACTAGAAATAAGTAATATATATCCCAAACGCACCCGTGAAGGTTAGGAGCGCAAACGCTCCTAACGCTGAGTTACTGGAGTGCGCGTGATTTGTATAGCTCTGGGAGCAGAGTGGGTCCAAAACCCCAGTGGCCTACATCGAGCCCGTCGCAAACCTCTCACGATGGAGCCTGTCAAAGTTTCACCGGAACGAAAGGAGGTTCATCGGTTTCCAAGTTATAGCGCGAACGGTGTGCCTAATTACCACCATGTGGTCGGAAGTGTACGGCCAAGTTTAAGATATATTCTGCTCTCACCGGACATTCGAAACTGTCGTTCCGTGTCGGCGTCGATGAGACCTTCGTCGAGAGCCACCTTGGCGCCATACTGGAGCACCTTGACAACTTGCTCCTGCTCCTCAAGTAGGCTTGACGATTCGTCTACCCCCGCTGTCACCAGCCCTCGCCGGAGGACACTGGCGTTCGCCTTGCATGTCCTGCGTCGGAAAGCATTCACGTCACGTTCCGAGTACTTCACCCAAGGTTTAAGCTTTGTTATCGTAGCGGGGATACAGTACACGGCGTCGAACTCGGCAGCGCCTTGCCGTAGCTACTCGGCTACCGCGGTGGGTGTGCCCGTTTTGGAGAGAAAATTAAGCTTTGGTTCAGAACCTTTTTTTTCACACCTGGGCATCTTCTTTATTTTAGGTAGTCATGCTTGCAGGCAACGCACAGGCACTTTCCACCAGCTGGAGCGGGGTACTTACTAGGACGCATTACGGATAATAATGTTCGCGATATAATATTTTCAGCCGATCACGATGTTGGTCATTTTTTAAGCACCCAAGAAAGATAAATTTCGTTTTTTTCGGCCCCAGGTTCTCATAGTTTAGTGACGTCAGTATCCTCCCACTGGTAATCTCTATTTCTTTGCACGCCCTGCTCGTGAATAGGTGGAATACTTGGGTTGTTTCGGCATTCTCATAGCTAATGAATGCTTTGATACACCACTACCTTTATCATTTCGGTCTACAGTTTCTTTTGACGTTATTTAAAATTTAATTTAGTTTTCATATTCACCACAAATAGCTTTTCGTAGTGCTGTTTTTACGCAGACCCATCATTTTTTGAAATAACGACAACGTTGTTTCCAAGGTAGCCTGGGAAGCAGTTCTCGAGACAACGACCAGATAGCACACGCACACTGTAGGACGTAGCGCATTGAAGAACACTCGAATGTAGCCGCTTCAAATCACTTCGTAGTCCGAAAGATGTTTATTTTCTTGCACAATATATAACAAATACCAACGGCGGCGGCGAGTCAAGACGTGCTCGCGTCGGCTCCCGGATTTCGCCAACTTTTCTAGCATTTTGTCGTCGAGTGTCCATGTTTATTTGTGCAAATCTTTTCCGCGAAGTTCTAAGGACCACGCGGACACCTTCTTTTGCCACAGTGAGTGATTTTTCACCATTTTACGAACATTTGTGTGCCTCCGTCGGCGGCGTGTCACCTAACGAGCACTTCTGAGATCAGGCCTAGGCCCAGTTCATCTAGGCCACCCAGCCGGCCTCAGGGGTGGCTCGGCGCCACTCGTCCGTTACCATGATGGAATATCGAGTAGAGGGAGAAAACATTTCCCCGGAGGAAGTCACTCAAGACCAGGGATGGCAAACTGCGGGCGCCAGAAGAGTTAACGCCAAATCGCGGGGAGGTGGCCCCAACGCCGCGGCAACGCTTTCGGCGTCCCATGGTGACAAGCATAGCGGCGCAGCGCTGAAGTCCAAGATTATTAGGGCAGGATGAATGCCGGTTCTTCCCAAAGAAGACACCAAAATCGTCATTCGACCAAGAGGTGGACTGAATATCTCCAAAATTGGAGCGGCTGCGGTGGCTGACGCTATACTTGCAGCCGCCGGCATCAGACCCGATGAGCTCTCACAAGACACTCTGTGCCCGAACTTACAGCAAAACATTAAGGTGGCCAGCACTCCTAGACGGGGAAATGCCGATCGATACTCCCGCCTCAAGCAAATCCGCATCTCGGGCAACATCCACGAACTCTGCGCGTACGAGACTGCCCCACACTCCATGTGCAAGGGGGTCATACGTGGCATACCGTTGCAAGACGACCCTGCGACGCTGGATGGCAAGATTGTTAACCAGAAAAACCCGCTCGCACTGGCAGCTAAGAGAATTGCTCAGACGGAGACTGTGATCATCGCCTTTGACGGGCACCGGGTACCGAATTTTGTCAGGTACGAAACGCTCCTGTTGAAATGTTCCCTATATAGAAAGCAAGTGGACGTATGCCACGCCTGCGGAAGACTCGGGCATCGCGCCGATGTCTGTCCAACACCTAGCGACGTCGTCTGTCGGGGATGCGGCCTTCCAAACCCTGATGAGCAGCACCAATGCACCCCAATATGCAAGTTCTGTGGCGGTCCGCACCTTACTGCCAGTAAAGAATGTGTGCATAGATTCAAGACTCCGTACATTGTTCGCCGACGACGCTTCGAGCGCGCCAGACAGCAAGAGGAGCTCCCCCCGCAGTCGATCCTTCGATCCTCCTATTCTCAAGCCTCACGTAGCCCTAGCCCTAGGGGAAAACGACGCTCGCGCTCGCGAAGTCGCTCCATGAGCCGACGGGGCTCCAAAAGCCGCTCTGCCCCAAGATCGCGACTATCATCGCCTTCTCCAGCGCGCTCTGGCTCCAGAGGCTGCTCCACGTCCCGCACCCGGAGCGGCTCGTCCAACAGGCCAAGATCCAACACCCCCTCCTGTGGTAAAGGCAAGTCCTATCTAATGTGGGCCGATAGGGCCCGAGGCAACCAAGCGCAGGCGTCCAACTCCCAAGACTCGCACGACCCGCGTCTCACGAACGAGCTCAAAGAGCTTAGGCGTGCCAATGATAGTCTAAGGAAAGAAAACGCCCAGTTCAAGCAGGAAATCAGTCGGCTAGCCACCGAGATAGCCGAAATACGTAAATTGGCGCTCAAACCGCCGGCTCCTCCGGCCGCCACGAGTTCGTCGGCCATGGACACGGCGGAGGCTCCCCCCATGGCGGGTGCAGTGAAGCGTCGCGCTCTGGATAGCTCAAGGGAAGACGAGACTCTGGAGCTCCTTTCGGAGCTCAAGAAGGCCATCTCCAACATACAGTCAGGCCTCTCTCAAGTACAAGAAATGATTGCGCACCCCCAGCTAGGTCTGCGGCCCTCAGCGAGAGAATACTTAGACTGGAGGGGACCCACCACGGATTTTTGCCAAGCACATCGACAACACCAGTCCCAAACTTGAACAGTGTCATTGCCCCGCCGACAGAGGGTGCCATCCTGCAGGCGGCCCTCTCAAAACCCATCCCCAAGCCCAAACATGCATAACGAAACTAACGTCATAACAATGTGGCAGTGGAATCGCGCAGGGTTCGTCAGCAAATGGGCGACCCTGCGACAATACCTAAAAGGCATAAAGGATAAACCCCAAGTTATCACCTTGCAAGAAACGATCACATCATCACACATCAGGCTCCCTGGTTTCGTCACTGTGGCTTCCACTGAAGGGGTAAGGGGGGTGGCCACTCTGGTCAGTAAAAGGTTCACGTGCATTCAGCGAGACCTCGGTCCAGCGGACAATGGGGTCGAGTACGTCATGACGGAACTCCTAGTTGACCCCCCTAAGCGGTGCTTACGAAGGAACAGTATTTTCATATTAAATGTCTACTGCAGGCCCAGCGTACACAGAGCTAGGGCTGGTGGTCTTCTGAAGAAGGCCGTGCATTTTGCCGGCTGTCAACCTCTTGTCATCATGGGGGACTTCAATGCCCAGCATCAGGCGTGGGGTTACCTCACCAATACGAAGAAGGGTAGATACATATGGCTCACGGCAACGGAGGAAGATCTGACACTGGTGACCAATAAGGACTTCCCGACCAGGAGAGGGAACTCGGTGTGCCGAGATACAACCCCGGATCTCACCTTTGTCAAGAGTCTGGAAAACGTCAAATGGACCAAAACAGCTATCGACCTCGGTAGCGATCATTGCATCATCGAAGTGCTCATAGAGGTTGCCCGCAACAAGACGAGGACCTTTAAGTTCATCGACTGGGACTTGTTCCGAGCCAACCGCTCCGAGCGCGCCCTTTCCCCGGATGCGAACCTAGACTCTTGGTGCGACGGGTTAAAAGAAGATGTGGCCAGCGCCACCAAAGAGGTGACAACCGATCTGGAGGTGGACAGGATGGACAGTACGCTCGCGCATCTGTTGGAAGCCAAGCAGGCACTGCTCGCGAGATGGAAGACTCAGCGCCATAACAGAAGACTGCGCAAGAAAATGTCCGAAATCAACAAAACGGTAGGAGATCATTGCAAGGTCTTATGCAAGCAGCAATGGGATGAGCTCTGTGATTCTATGGAGGGCCAACTCAAGACCTGTAAAAGCTGGAGACTCCTCAAACACCTACTGCACGACGGCAACACCAAGTCCAATCAGAAGAGAGCTTTGGCGAAAGCTGTCCATTTGGCCGCCGACTCAACTCCAGATGAGGCGATCACGGAGCAGCTCATAGACAAGTACCTAGCGGCCACGGACTATCCGGTACCTCCCCAGTTTCCCGACTACGAGGGGCGCGACGCGCCATCGATGGACGAGGACTTCACCGTGGCTGAGGTCAAGCGGGTTCTCGCATCCCTCAATAGCAGATCCGCCCCTGGGCCAGATGGGGTAACCAACAAAATGCTCAAGCACCTCGACGACGACTCGATCGAGTTTCTTACAGACAAGATCAACGAAATCTGGCGCAGCGGTCTCATTCCCAAGAGCTGGAAAGCGGCCTGCACAGTACTGATACCCAAGCCGGGTAAGGCACCGAGCATCGAGAATCTTAGGCCGATCTCGTTGACGTCGGGCGTCGGGAAGGTGGCCGAGCACGCCATGCTCAACCGCCTCACTGACCACCTCGAGTCTAACGAATGCTATACCCACAACATGATTGGCTTTCGGTCGGGGCTCTCGACTCAGGACGCCATGAAGCTGATCAAGCACCAGGTCATTGACTCCGGCTCCGCCGACACCAAGGCGATTCTTGGATTGGATTTGGAAAAGGCTTTTGACAACATATCGCACGCCTTTATTCTCAAGAGCTTGTCTGAGTTTCACGTCGGCAAGCGGGCGTACAATTTTGTGCGCTCCTTCCTTTCGTCGCGGTCCACAAGACTGAAGATTGACGGTTTTTTGACCCACGAAATTACCCTTGGGCCAAAAGGGACACCTCAGGGGGTGGTGATCTCCCCGACGCTGTTCAATATCTGCCTGATCAACCTGTCGAGGGCCTTGAACAAAATCCCGAACATTAACCACACGATCTACGCAGACGACATCACCATCTGGTGCCTCAGCGGATGTGAGGGTCAGGTCGAGAGTGCTTTTCAAGAGGCCATCGATGTGACGGAGCGCTATCTCATCCCCACCGGGCTAAGGTGCTCGCCCGCTAAGTCCGAGCTCTTACTGTATAAGAAGAGGCCCAGAGGTGGTTCTCACCGGTCCTGGAAGCCAGCAATGGAGAGCCACATTACGTTATTCACCGGTAACGGCTCCCCAGTTCCGCGGGTGGACACTATCAGGGTCCTTGGAATGTTTATTGAGTCTAACGGAGCCAATGGAGCCGCCGTCAAACGCATTTGTTCCAAGACCGAAAGCGCCCTCGGACTGATTCGAAGAATCGCTAACAGGCACCGCGGAATCAGGGAGGACAATCTGATCCGGATTATCCACGCATTCGTGCTATGCCATCTCGCTTATTCGGCAGCTATGCACAACT
Organism: Rhipicephalus annulatus; assembly: GCA_013436015.1. Lineage (NCBI taxonomy): Eukaryota > Metazoa > Arthropoda > Arachnida > Ixodida > Ixodidae > Rhipicephalus > Rhipicephalus annulatus. Next base: position 32,789 of record WOVY01006487.1, read on the forward strand.
GGCTCGTGTCGGAGCGCAACAAAATCAATGCCCTAATCAGAAGAGTCTTCAAGCTGGCCCTTGGCATTCCCGTTCGAACGCACACGGAAGACCCCCTGAAGTTGGGAATCCACAACACGTTCGAAGAAATTGTCGAAGTTCAAGAATTTGCACAGTTTGTCAGACTGTCTGGCACCCCAGCGGGTAGAGCCATACTCGGCATGCTGGGACGAAACCCCACGGTTGTCGGTCCTGACGCTGTGAAGCTGCCCAGCGACGTAAGATCCAAGATCCAGATTGCGCGGATGCCGCGCAATATGCATCCAACCTACAACGAAGCACGAAGACGAGCCAGGGGTAAATCTCTGCTCGCCAGTGCCCGCTTGGACAAGGATCGAGCCTGCTTCGTCGATGCTGCTTCGTACATTCAAGAAGAAGCCTTCTCCTCAGTGGTCGTCGACTGTGATTGCAGAGTCATCAGCTGCGCTACCATCCGCACTTCTAGTTCCAGCGTTGCAGAGCAGGTTGCCATTGCTCTTGCATTGACGGACGGTGTACATGACACAATTTATTCAGACTCCAAGGCCGCTATCAAGGCCTTCCAGATGGGTGTGGTGGCTCCCCAGGTCCTACAGATTATTCAAAAAGTCAAAGACCTCAAAAATCACTCATTGGTCTGGTTTCTGCGCACCTTGGAACCATTGAGGGTGCCTCGCTCAATCCCAACGAGGAGGCGCACTCGGCTGCACGAGGTTTGACTGACCGTGTGCCGAGTAACGCGTCATCTCCTGGGCGACCTGAGTCTCTCTGCTCGTACAACGAGATATGCAAGCACCACTATCTGTCAAGAAGACTGCTGCCTCTACCACACTCCTCGCTATGCAGGGCCCAAGCTGTTACTCTCCGACTGCTACAAACAAACACTTACCCGAGCCCTGCGGCACTGCACACAATGTACCCTGAACGGTTTCCAAGCCCGGATTGCCCCCTGTGTGGTGGTTATGCGGACTTCGAGCATGTACTGTGGGGCTGCGCCTCTGCCGGTCCCCCTTTCACCCAAGAGGAAATGAAGCGACTCATTAAGGCCCAGGACCAGACCTCTCAAATCCTGGCCGTCCAGAGGGCCCGCGCGAGGGCCGTCAGGTTTAACCTGATGGTCCCCGAGTGGGCCTAGCCAGGTGACGCTGAGTTTACTCGCGTCTATTGTGGACCGAATAAAGTTGTTTCACTCACTCACTCTTGCACAATATATAACAAACAGCAACGCTGCAAAGTTGAAAAAAAGAGTAGTAGGTTTCAACCCCACTACAATTTTGGCTGAAATGTGTTTGTATGTGTTTATACAATAAATACCAAATATCAGTTCATGTTAGAAGTAGGAAAAAGTGGTAACAATTGTTGCCTGGCCATGGACAATATAGTCGCAGACAAAAAAGCAAACTTCTGTAAAAGTAAGTTGTACTATAAATAAGCCCTTTGTTATTAATATGCTATACTAGTCACAGTAAAAGTTACTTCAAGTGCATCCGAACCACTGGTTTGTAACTTCCGTTAAGTGTACACAGTGATTAAGTTACAGTTTTGAAGTATCAACTTTAAAGGGCAAGTAAACAGCCCTGAGGTCCAGAAATGTTTAAAAAGAGATATATGTGCAGTTTTTTTTTCTGTGAACATGCTGTCGCAAAAGTTTTGTGAATACCTGCTATATTAAGGAAGTTACAGGGGTTAGAACATTTGTCTAAGCTGGTTTTGAATTTTCGCGCTGCCTCACCCCCTTCTCCCTTCCATAAAGAGGATGGCGTAGCCCATCGTCGTGACTCCGCCCACTTCGTCGACGTGACATCACGCCAGCGATTAACGTCATCAGCGAACTAGATCAGTCGGAACGCACTTCTGCTTGCTGCAAAGCGTGGTTGTTTGTTTACCGTTTGCCGCACGAGCTGCGGGTCAACCGTATAAGCGTCAGGTGCGAAGTGTCGACCACAAATGATGAGGTCCCCGACGTACGTCGCTGGATGAACGATTCGCTTCCGCCATGCAGCGCGCAGGGTCCCATCGTGAGGCGCCTGGTGCCGATGCTCCTCCGCTGCTCAGTCGGTCGATTTGCAGCCGACGACAGAGCAATGTTTTTTACCCGTCTTGCCCATGTCAAGACCAAAGTACGAGCGCACAGGCGCTGTAGTTAAGCGAGGAGTGTACACGTGCACGCGTCAAGAGCGAGGCTGGTTCTTTCCCCACAGTGCCAAGAAACAAGGGACAGTTTCTAACTGTGGGTGGAAACAGGAACTGACGTTGACTTCCCTACTGTTTTTTCACACCTGATTTAGACCAATCGGTGAGCTGATTTGGCGAGCTGCGTGCTACGTCACGTCGCCGATTGCCGAGTTGACGTCACTGTGCGTACAAGGGGGTCGGTTCAGGCGTAGGAAAAATGCGTGGGAATCGTTTTTCGAAATAGAGGTTCAGCGCGGGGTGCAGCGCTCTAATATTCAGAAAACGTGATCACTACGGTCTAATCTACGAATTGCCGAGCTTGTATGGGGGGTGTGAGAAAAAAAGTCGGAGCCTGTTTACTGACCTTTTAAGGAAGCTAAGAGACATTCCACACTGTGAATTATTCAAGTAAAATATTTTCCCCGTAATATGTGACAAGTTGGGCTTTGCAGCGAACAGAAAGAGTCATTCCTGTAGCAGTTTGATCAGATATTTACGGAGCCAATGGTGAAAATATCATCATCATCATCATCATCATCATAATCAGCCTGGCTACGTTCACTGCAGTACAAAGGCCTCTCCCATGTTCCGCCAGTCAACGTGGTCCTGTGCTTGCTGCTGCCATTTTACACCCGCAAGCTTCTTTATCTCATCCGCCCACCGAGCTTTCTGTCTCCCAATAACCCGCTTGCCTTCTCTAGGAATCCAGTTAGTTAGCCTTAATGATCAGCGGTTATCCTGTCTACGCGCTACATGCTCGGTTCATGGAAATTGGTATATGTAACCTTAAGAGACAAGAAAAGAGCCGAGTGGATCAGGGAACAAACCATCGTTAAGGATATCATAGTTGAAATCAAGAAGAGGAGAATATCAAGCAGCGGTTGTGTTGAATACGATTTGAAGGAAGTATGAGACATACGCAGCGCTGAATCGCCACTGCTTTAATTAAAATAAAAACGACAAGTACTTTTTTCTCAAGGCGGGCACGGATGCTCACTGTCAGACGTGATTCACATGTCGAACCGAAACCATGTCAACTCGATCTCGAGTCACCCCTGTTTAGGAGGCCCCTCCCTTTCAGCACCGTCTCGGCTTTCCTTTAAAAATGAGCGCTGTCTTATCTTTTTACGACGAAACCTCACCAACTCACCCGATTGGCTTGTCGTCTTCAGTTTGCGGAGCAGTTCACTATGGCATCTTTCGAAATCATATATCGTGGTTTTGTTACTTAAAACCCTTGCAAATATAATTACGTGTGTAGTTTTTAAAGTCCTGTCCGCGTTCATAACCGAACAAACACTAGAGATGGCAGCGAAACAGCGAGGCGTCTTCGTGCGCGTGATCACTGCGGCAGTAGAATCTACTTTCTGCGCACCATTTAAGCAGAAAATTTCTGACGTATGTATGAAATAAGTCAAAGGCTACTTAAGAATGCGTTTCTACATATCTTATTTTTTGTTTTGCGTGTTTTTTTCGTGCATTCAACTTAAACGGGCACGAACTACCTCGGATAAAAAATGCTGATACACATATTTTAATCCAGCCCTTGTAATTTATACAATCATAACCATAACATGGTTTAGCTGATGTGGCTTACGAATTTATGGACTGCGATTTGAGCGTGTCTCCGAAATTAAATGCAAAGACTACAACAATAATACCAACAATATGTCAAATTGTGCGCTTCTTGAAACTTCATGTGACTAGGAAACATACCGACCACGCCACTTCCCGCCCTCCGACTCGCCCCGCTTATCCCCCCTCCCCTTTTTTTGTTATGGTGGAGCCATATACGTCAAAGTCTAACAGCCCGGAAGCGATGCGGCCCAAGGTGAGTCCCTGTTTTGTTAGTTCCTCTCCATTCTTGTCGCTTCCACGCTGTTAGCCTTTGACATGTACCATTAACTTGTCAAAATTATCGCTAGTCTGAACTGTATACGGCTGAGCTACCATGGAAGATTGTATAGCGTCCACTGACACAAACCTCCCAATACTCCAAAGCTAGAGTTACTGTACGAGTTGCCCTAACTTCATCCGAGGCATGCAGATGCTATTCTCTATGAGTAGTAGCGGCAAACCGGTAAGGCATGTGGGCCTTGCGAGTGCGCAAGTGGGGGCCATTTCTTAGCTGCGAATTTTCGATTGTCTGGTTGTCTGGACTTTTTAAAGTGTATTCGAGTATTGTGGTAGAGATCGCAAAGGCAATGGTGTGCGAATAATGATCCTTGACTAGACCATGCTGATCACCTTTTATAATTCGCCAATGCCCCAGTCGACAAAGCCCCGTAACTGACGTATGAACGCTTCTGATGAAACATGCAGCCTCAACGGCCACAAAGGCTACATACGTTTGGTTGAAACTTATCGCATTCTTCAATGAAGTCAGGAATCTACAACCACAACGCGGGAATCAGGAGAAGGAAAACATCTAATAAATAAAAGACTATTGCATTCCCATAAAATGCACCGTAGCGGTTTCTTCATGCTATTAAAAAAACTCCCCGAATAGGACAGATTGTTAGGCTATAGTTTGTCATCAATTGATCGGTGCCTGTTCATGTCTGTTTCATTTCTTTCTTTTTTTCTTGTGTCCTTTACTGGTGCGAATTTGACATAATTTCAACATTTTACGACCAAGCTACAATGGCGATGCCCGGAGTTTCAGCAATTGATTCACACCGCTTCGCGCTGTGAGAAAATTAAACAATGACACAGCTGCGAAGCATTCCAACGTAATGGCTCGTTTGTCTCTCTTGCTCAGAACTACGGTGCTTCACCGCTCAGAACCACGAATTCCACTTGCGACTTGCTGAAATAGAAGCCGACGCTAAAATTGCGGATACGGATGACGGGAAAGAAAATGGGCGACGAAGAAAGCGCATGAACTTGAATAATTGAGATGAGTAGACAAATTTAATGAAGTGCTCCGTTATTTTTTATAGGGTCTGCTCCAGCATACCACAAACCTTTTTTGACGAATTATTTGCTTCTTTTTGCTGCACTTTTGTCAAAGCTTCAGGGTGCTAGAAATTAGGAAGCCGGTTCCCAAACAATATTCCAGAAAAGAGCGAAAAGAAAAAAAAAAGAATTGGTGGCAGGCAGGAAAGAAGGTGATAACTAAGCGTCATCGCGCGTAGCTGGAACTGCTATACTCGAGGCCAGGCACCGCATTTGCGGAAAAAAAAATCATATATGTGTAGCGGAAGCAATTAGCCGACAGTTATTCATTTTTCTAACGAGAATCATTCAGCGATAATTCTGCAGACACTATCGCTGTAGCTCAAAAAATACAGAATGACGCTGTACATTGCGCGTGTTTAAGGAACTGCAAATGAGTGGTCTTCATTACTGCAATGTTATTCATGAAATGAGACGTGTCAAAAATCACCTGTTAGTGTCATCATCATCATCATCATCAGCCTGACTAGGCTCACTGCAGAGCAAAGGCTTCTCCCATAATCCACCAATTAACCCAGTGTTGTGCTTTCTGCTACCACGTTATGCCTGCGAATTTTTTAATCTCATCAGCCACTTAACTTTCCGTCTCCCATTCGTGCGTTTGCCTTCTCTGGGAATCAAGTCAGTTACTCTTATTGACCAGTGGTTATCTTGTATTCGTGCTACGTGCCCGGGCCGTGCCCCTCTCTTCTTCTTGATTTAAACTGTTGTATATTCAACCCCGACTTGTTCTCTGACCCACTCTTTTCTCTTCTTATCTCTTGAGATTACACCTATGCCTTTCTTTTTCATCGCTCACTGCGTCGTTGTCAATGTAATACTGAATCGTCTTTGTAAGTCTTCAGGTTCCTGCTCCGAAGGTAAGTACCGGCAAGATGCAGCTGTTATATGCCTTCCTCTCGAGAGTTAGTGGCAGATTAACATTCATGATTTGAGAATGCTTTCCGAATGTGATCCACCCTATCCTAATTCTTTTAGTTATTTCACTCTCGTGGTGCGGCCCCACAGTTACTACTTGTCCTAAGTAGACATATTCCTTTCCAAGTTCCAGCGTCTCTTCACTTATCGCAAATCGCTGTTTCAGGCCGTGACTGTAGCAAATTTCTTTTGATATGTGCATATTTATTTTCAGACTTACTCTCCCGTTTTCCGTGTTATTGTAGGTAAAGAAATAGACGACACCTGCGACGTACTGTGCTGTTCCAGCAATTTTCGAAGCAAGACGCATTGAATAAAAGGGCTGCGACACAGTCTTCCACAACCTCCGTACTCGCTTCCGTTTGGCCCCTGTTAGTTGTCCGCCCCACCATTGCTATTCTTTCATATTTCATTGTCGGGGTGTGCTCACTTCACCAAGTTATTATTTTCTGCAATAACAATTATATGGACACTGTGGGTGCGTTTCTACCATCGCTGTCTCCCAGTTGTTTACTACGAAGTACAAGTCGATAACATCGGCCCGCATGTCGTATATTTATGAGCAAGTGAAAGCACGCGTGGGTGGTTGACAAACGCTGCTTAATCAGAAAGGGAACGCGTTGACCGTTTATCGAAGCACGAAAGGCGCATTGAAATAAGAGCCGAAAGTGGGGCTGCGTGCCCCCGGCAGTGTGATGCGTAATTTTACCGGCTGGGTTTGGTTACATAGATATGTGTGGTTTAACGTCCCAAAACCACCATATGATTACGAGAGACGCCGTAGTGGAGGGCTCCGGAAATTTCGACCACCTGGGTTTCTTTAACGTGCACCCAAATCTGAGCACACGGGCCTACAACTTTTTCGCCTCCATCGGTATTGCAGCCACCGCTGCCAGGATTAGATCCCGCGAACTGGGGGTCAGCAGCCGAGTACCTCAGCCACCAGACCACCGCGGCGGGGTGGCTGGGTTTGGTTGCCCGCGGACGCAGGCACCGTATCGTGAGAGGTGATTAGCGGATGGTTTATATAGGCTGCATTCCAATTCTTAGACAGCACGTAGACAGTCTACGCAGACTGCTTAGAAGACGGCAGCGAGCCTATGCTGTCCGAGAATCGGAACACTTCTGGGCGGCTTTTAAGCGACAATGCGCTAACTCGCGTCGAAAAAAAAGCTAAAATAAACAAACGTAACAGTTGTATTTTCTGGCTTATTTTGTGTTGAAATCAAAAACAAATAAACGTTACTCACATAAAGCGTCTAGAAAAGCGTCGCTTGTGTGCAGACGACCATTTAGGCGAGATCCGATTTATCTGAGCGATTCGCTGAGCCGCCATCTCGATTAGACAGCAATGTAGCTCGCATAGTATTTGTCTACGATGCAGTCTTCTCGGCGCTGTCTATTTTGCCGGCTACGTGAGAATTGGAATGGGACTTAAAATGGCCACCGTCCTTTTAGCTGTCTATTTAGCCATCTACGGGGAGTATTGGAACAGACCCATATTTGTACGTCTTTGCAATGCCTTGCGCTATCATTGCTAAGTTTAATTACTCAATCCTTAGGTTATACCACACTGCGAATAGCGACTATGATATAAAACCCCACGACATGGAGCATTTCTCTCTCTTTCTTTGTTTGTGTTTCTCGCTCGTCTTTCTATCTGTTGTTATGTCCGTCCTTTTTCTTTCGTTGTTTGTGTGTCTCAATTCTTTTTTACATCTTTATTCCCTCTATTTCTCCCTAATTTATCTTTCTTTCAATCACTTTTTATGTCCTACTTTTTCTTCTTTTTCTATCTCTATTTTCTTCTTCTTCCTATCTTTTTCACGTGTTTCACATGTGCCACTTCGCCCCGCAGAATTTTAGTTTAACGCTCGCACCTGCTGTACTTGGTAGTGGGGTTTGCCCAGTTTTTTTGAGGCGTATACCTTTCTGTAGTTTTTTGCAGACAACAAATATTTTACGGCTGGCTTGAACACCTTCGTTTTGAAAAAGAAAACAAACACACTGCGACAGGCTGTAAAACAGAACATGACAAACGGGCCTGCTGAAAGAAGCCTTGAAAGCACGTCACTGCAGGCGATATTGCTATCAGGTGCATTTTTTTTGTTTTCGGCCCAAAGAACCTTTCCCTCTAAGTTTTGGCATCGTCAGCGTTGACCCAACAAACGCACCGAATAAATTTTGTGGTCCCATCAGGAATCTAGCCCCCAAATTCTGCGTGACAATCTAGTATTATACCACAGAGCCACACCAGGTATCAGAACTGCTTTTCAATTAGACAACAATGTTCGTGAAACATCAATTAGGGTAGCAGTACTGGTTATGCTGTCTCGTAAACAGTACATACGTACTCCTATCATACAGTTGTCTAGTCGGGTTAAAGACAACTGTAGTGAAGCGCCATCCACTGAAGCTAATTTGTCTAGCAGTGTCCAGGGCCGCCATCTTCACTGGCACAAGCTCTATACTTATCAGCATAGTGCTTCTGCTGTTGCTAATACCTATGTTTCTGTTGGCATCATTACACAAGAGCGAACATGCAACTGTCTAACATACGTCTGTGCGTACAACAATCGTATACATCTTTATTGTCATCTCGTAAAATTTCACTGAATAAATAAAATATAACTCAGTCACCTACCCTACGCATGCTTCGCATAGCATCGTTAAACAAAGTACGTGAGATCTGCAGATATTTTTTTTCGCCTCAGCTATACGCTTTCCATCGATGTAGAGAAGAGGAACATATGCGGGGCCCTGAGACATTGAATTTCCAGAAGCCAAAGTCGCAAGGAGCAATTACCTTTAATAGTAGTCAGTTAAACGCGTATGTTTGTACTCACTACGAAACGGGCATGAAAACTGGTGCGAGAGTAGAATGTTTTAGCGTACCAAATTGAAGAAACAAGAAGAAAATGATAGTGAAGAACACCCAGCTTGCATAGTAAATCAGGAGCTTGTATAGTATGCATAGCAAACTCAAAGCTTTTTCATGTATGCGCATCGGTAAATATACGAGCCCCCCCCCAAAAAAAAAACATTTAGATACAGGGCTTTGTAGAATAGGCCCTGGTGCTCAGAGGGCAGAAAAATAAATCGAGTTTGGGAGTTCTTATATGGTGCATAATAATAGAGTTGTATTGTACGTTGTATCATGTGCTATAACACATTGTTTTCGAGCATTACCAGCTTCAAGGATGAAGTCTTTCAGGCACTCGTACACATCTTCAATAGTCCCAAGGCACGCGCATACGAAACGCGTAATTGGTATCACAATTTTGCAAATTTGGAATTTTCCTGATGAATATGCAATCCACCATATATAATTCCATCTGCCCTGCAGATGATTTTTGTCGCAATACCACAAACTTCAACCTACGCATACCTTCTAAAAACTTGTTCTTTTTTACATTTATTTGGCAGCGCTCGGACAACATTTTCATACAGTTCGGATATATTTACGCTTCGTAGATGTGGTTCGTAGAGCAGTGATTAAAGGGGCCCTGCAACACTCTTTGAACATGGTCAGAAAACGTTGCAGATCGGTAGTAGAGGCTCCCGAGAACACGCGAGCCAAATAATATTGCACAGCACCTAACCTGGAATTTACAATAAATTACCAAATTACGCTAAAAATTGCCTTCTCTGCTCTTGACAAATCCCAGTAAATGCCCAAAAATTACGCGTCAACGACCCATCTATCAGCCATTGGCTTATTTGAACATGACGCGCTCACTCGTTACAAAGATCGCTGTGAGAGGCCGCTACTTGTCCACGCGTGCGCGCAAGATCACACTTGAAAAGTTGCACATTCGAAGAAAAAAAAAGAAAAAAGCGCTCAAGGTCGCAAAGCGCGCGTGACGTTTTTCTTTGGCCCTGTCATCCCTCCTTGCTTAGCTTCCAGCGCTTTCGTCGGGACGAGAGAAGAGAGAATGCAATTGCAGCATGCGACAAACCTTTGTAACTCCACTCGCACTGGAAAGGTTCTTCAAATTTCTTTTGCAGAGTGTAATTCGTGAGGTTCTTCCAGTGAATTCATTGCATGGTTACTTGAAAAAGTGTTTTAGGGCCCTTTTAAGACCTTCGCGGAGCATGGCGGGCCGGGTTCACACCAAGCCTAGTGAATAAAACATATTTTATTCATTTCGTTGTGGCAATGATCGTCTTGCCTGGTAACAGGACATACTTACAATTTCCTCGTTCAGGTAGCCTAGAAATGGTAACGGCCATTTGAAGAATTATCTATTGCATGCATCGTAGGCTTGCCGTAACCACTGAATAAAGGTCGCTAAAGGTCGGCTTGCGTAAAAATAGGAATACAAAAGGGAAAAAAACAAAGACCCTTGCAATACAATTTGACGGGAACGACAAGGATATATACTGGATTACGGAGGATGCTCTAACCTTTCGCGCCTGAAATAGAGTTCCACGGCTTTGACGTCGAGGAGCTTCCATTTTTCCGCGCCAGCGCGTCAGAGCGGGAATCGCGTGTGTGAAGATTGCTCGGAGAATCGTAGGGCAAATATTTGCACCAGAGAATGAAGCGCTCACTTGATAAGGGATAGAAGGAGAGGCTCCACTTTTTACGGAGGCGCGTAGCGGGGTATACAATAGCGACGAGCACGAGCGGTAGCTGAGAATAACAATAATAATAAAAAAAGAAATGCCAATCTTCTGTTCGTGTGGAAGAGAAGATTGCAAAGCAGATAGACAGACAGCAAGATCGAAGACATGAACTAGCGAATAAATTTTAATCATGAGAACGGCGTTTGATGAATAAGATGCCGGAGCGAAGAGAAAAGAACATGTTCTGAGAAAGGTTCTCATTCTAAACGCTTCCTTAAGGCGAGAAATTTTCGCGGAATAAAGAAAAAAAAAGAACGCTGCCATTTTAATTTGGCTATAAACTAACCTTCGTAATTAGTTTGCCTCTCACAATAATGAAAAAAAGAAAAAATGATCATTTCAAGCAGGAATATAAGAAGATTACGAAAGCACCAAAAAGCATCAGTAATAGTGTCCTCCACTCGTTTATATTAGTATACCACCTTAACGTATAGTTTTCAGGTACAAAATTTCCGAAATTCTCCTTGTGAATACGGCGTGACGCACAGTATTACGTGGCTATCTGTTGCTGAAGAAAGCGGGCATAAACTCAGTCGAAGCTCTGGAAAGCTGCGCCTAATTCACACATCTTCTGCCGTTTGGAAGCAGATAATTTTATGATTTAAAAAAGTATTCGTTTGTTGAACTCGTCAAACCTACATTCACATTAGTCGCGTTGCGCTGGGCGGTTCCGAATTAATTTTGACAAACTGTGTTCGCTCAACAGCACCCTAAGCCTAAGCATATCTGATTCGTTTTGAATTCCAGCAACCGAAGCAGGTCCGTGCTCGATACTATCACCTCAAGTTGAGCAGCCTGGACACCGTAGCTATTTCGCCACCACAGCGAGTGAGGCCCACAGAGTATTTTGACTCGATGGAGGCGAAATGGTAGAGTGCCACTTCAGTTCACCTTAAAGAACACGAGACGGTCGAAATTTCTGGAGCCCCCCCATCACGGCGTCCCTCATAATCATATCGTTGTTTAGGGACGTAAAGCCCCAGATAATATTATTAGGATATGGTGACAGAATGTTGTTATTAGATAATTGTGAGGCATATAGCCACAGCGAAAGAAGCTACGAAAAGCTGTGTTTCCTGCTTTTCTTATGTAGACTTCTGAGACAAAGCTCACCCCGAACATCATAAGCATGGGCAGGGCTCCCTAATAGGGAGGAGGCGGGGACAAAGTTTTATTGCAGGACTTCTTTCCTCAGTTGTGCAGTCAAAAGGAGTACCTGCTTAATAATAGATTAAAAAAACTTAGCATTGGCTCATAGCTCAGATATGCCAGGATATACGTAACGCATGAGCTACGAATGGACGGATGGATGAACTAACAATCGAGCCACGCTAGTCAAGTGACACATTATTTAAGGAGCTCCCAGACCTTTTCCCACGAGCAAGCTTTGCGCCATGTGACGTCACTACTTCTCGGGTATGTGCAGCATGGCTCTCGATAAGCCATGCGAAGCTGGTCAACCATCGGCCAGTGTAGCTTATGCTACGAAAATGAAGATGGAGGCGATAACGTGCTTCCTTGACCTTGACTTTGCTCCCTGGCTTTCCCGAAATAACGACAAAAAGTTATTATAAGCAAAGCTTTTTCCAACGCGAAGAACAAGTGAAACTGGCGACTTTTTGATTATCGTCTGATGTCACTACCACTACATCTCTTGCACACCAAAAGACTGGCGCAGCACAGAACCCACAAAGCCCTGTCGCATACAGGGGTACTTCAGGCGAAAAAAACAAAGACGTTGAAAATCATACAGAGCATTCCCGACGTACTTTCGCTTTAGTTTCGGTGGTGTATTTGTTGCCACGTTTTTCTGTTCACTCGCTCGTTGTTGCCGAAGGGAAACGCTTCGCATCACGTTGCTTTGACTCACGCTTTGCAGGTACCAGAGGAGCGCATCGAAATGCGTCTATAGAAAAGTTTTAAGTCTACCGCGGCGTACACTCACTCACTCCCTCACTCACTCACTCACCCACTCACGACGTGTTCGCCTTTTGAATGTTCGCCTCTTGAAGTGTATGTTACGAATGTGATGTGCCCCGCCACGGTGGTCTAGTGGCTAAGGTACTCGGCTGCTGACCCGCAGGTCGCGGGATCAAATCCCGGCTGTGGGCGGCTGCATTTCCGATGGAGGCGGAAAGTTTGTAGGCCCGTGTACTCAGATTTGGGTGCACGTTAAAGAACCCCAGGTGGTCAAAATTTCCGGAGCCCTCCACTGCGGCGTCTCTCATAATCAAATAGTGGTTTTGGGACGTTAAACCCCACAAATCAATCAATCACGAATGTGATGGTTTATATTTCATAGTCTTGCTGCTCTTGCGGTGGTTTCTTTCAGATGACTTATTGTAAACTGGCATGATATGACATGACTGCAAGGCGAACATAAGTGACAGACTCTAACGTGGAAATCATTGCACTCGTGTCCATGTAAGTCATGACTACACGCTACGCTCATAATGCACTCGCGGTCATATTCGATAGCTTCACATATAAGAAATTTGGTATTACGTCGCGTGAATGGAGAAAGAAGATATGTGACTGGTGCAAACATGACAATTATGCGATGCCGTGTCATGTAAGAACATGAATACATGCCACACTTATGATGCGCTTGCGGGCCGTTTTGCTTGCTTCACACATGATTAATTTGGCATTACGTAACGTGAATGGACGAAGAAGGTAAATGACATGTCCAAACAGGATAACCTTGGCTTGCGTGTCATGCAAAAGCATGACAACATGCTATGCTCATAGCGCACTCGCGGTCGTTTTGCTAGCTCCACATATGCCAAATTAAGTGTCACGTGACGTGAATAGATGACGATGGCATATGAGACGCAGAAACATGATAATCATGACAAGCATGTCATGTAAAACATGACTGCATGCTACACTCATAGCACGCTCGCGGCCGATTC
>WOVY01006488.1:0-10000 GCA_013436015.1 Rhipicephalus annulatus
GCTCTGAAATCCCTGTTGTGACGCAAATATTGCGGGTGCGGGTGACTTCGTTGTGTCCATTGCGTTCCTTCCAAGTAGTGGGCGATGTCCCGTGGTCGTTCCCGTGGCTGCGGACGTAATGCATTGACGGCGAAGCCACGCAGTCCCATCTGTTGGTATTGGTAGCGGCAGTATGTGTGCCCGGCTTCACCGCAGTGGTAGCACAATGAGTGATGGTCAGGGGTGCGCCCGACATCAGTCTTCCTATAAGTGTAGTGCTGGCCGGCCGGCGGGCGGTACGGAGTCGGCGGTGGTGGCGGCGGTGCCTAGCGGAAGAACTGCGGCGGGGATGTATCCTGACGAGCGCGTGGAGGAGCGTTGCGGCACAGTGCAGTAGCGTAGCTCATTGCTTCCGTTTCAGACTACGGTGCTTCTGCGATTCCAAGTGACTGCCGAACTTCTTTGCGGACAATGTCAGTGATCGAATTGGCTTGAGGCTGCGTTGAAGGCAACAACTTCGCAGCTCCTCTAGCACGATCACTCGAATCGTCTCACGCAGGTCGTCGGTACTGAAGGCAGCGGCGAAGTTGAAGGAGGCACGGTGGTTGTATTGTGTTGTGCGCATCTTAAGCACCTTTTCTATAGTAGTGGCCTCGGCAAGAAATGCGCTGACCGTCTTGGGCGGGTTCCAGACAAGTCCCGCAAACAGGTCCTGCTTGACTCTGTGCATGAGGAACCAGAGCTTCTTTTCCTCAGCCATGTTGTAGTCTGCGTGTCGAGAGAGCCGGGTCATCTCTTCGACGAAGAGGGTTACGCTTTCATTAGGAAGTTGCACCCTTGTCTCCAGCAATGTGGCAGCCCTATCCTTGCGGACGACGCTCGTGAACGTGCTCAGAAACGTCGTCTGAAAGAGTTCCCAGGTTCGTAGAGTATATTCGTGGTTTTCATACCACGTCTTCGCGGCGTGTTCTAAGTAGAAATAGACGTGGCATAATTTTTCTTTGGGGTTTCAGCTGCTCAAAGTGGCGACACGGTCGCATATTTCGATCCAGTTTTCCGGGTCCTCGCCTGACGATCCAAGGAACGTTGGGGGCTCCTTGGGCTGCCGGACAAAGACTGGGGCAGGCTGCACGGGGGCGGTCATATTTGCTGCAGTTCATGTTGGAATTCGGGGCTGCCTGGCTGATTCAAGAAGGGGCTAATATTCTGGTTGTAGTCCCCTCTGCCTGTGCCCCGCCGCGGTGGTCTAGTGGCTAAGGTACTCGGCTGCTGACCCGCAGGGCGCGGGTTCGAATCCCGGCTGCGGCGGCTGCATTTCCGATGGAGGCGGAAATGTTGTAGGCCCGTGTGCTCAGATTTGGGCGCACGTTAAAGAACCCCAGGTGGTCTAAATTTCCGGAGCCCTCCACTACGGCGTCTCTCATAATCATATAGTGGTTTTGGTACGTTAAACCCCACATATCAATCAATCAAATCCCCTCTGCCTGCGGCTTATTCGCTGTTCAGGGTTGGCGTCCGTGTCTTCTTTGCCGCTTGGGCTGGGTTCGTGGCTTCAAAGGGACGTTCGGAACATCAAAGAAGCAGCCCTTCCACCAGATGTCACAGGGCCGTGACGACGTCAACAAAGAAACAGACAGTAGAATGACGGTTAAACTGTTGCCCCGCCATGGTGGTCTAGTGGCTAAGGTACTCGGCTGCTGACCCGCAGGTGACGGGATGGAATCCTGGCTGTGGCGGCTGCATTTCCGATGGTGGCGTAATTGTTGTAGGCCCGTGTGCTCAAATTTGGGTGCCCGTTGAAAAAATTCAAGTGGTCGAAATTTCTGAAGCCCTCCCCTACGGCGTCTCTCATAATTATATGGTGGTTTTGGGACGTTAAACCCCACATATCAATCAAGGTTAAACTGTTTATTTGAAAGAACTTGTGCCCGGTAAACGGAGAGTCGGATCACAGTAACAGACCTGCACTGACAGCGGCGAACGAATCGTCAGCCGTCGATTAACTGACAAGCGGCGAAGCGCGTCGGCGTTTATACACTTGCCGTTGAATGTTCTAGCGTTATCGCTAGCGGTGACGTAGGCGACATAATAATATGTATAGTTCGCGGAGTGGGTGTGATCCTATAAAGATGACCTACTACAGTCCTGAAGCTCCTCGAAGACTGCAGGAGCAATTTACGCTGACAATCACGTATTTATTGGGGCGATAATAAAACATCAGAAAAAAAACGTGGCAGTATTATTCGTCTGCGTTCGTTTTTATATGTGCGTGTATGTACGTGTATATAATACAAAACTTAAAAATTTCGAAAGGAGTTCAAACACCCTTTCTTCCGCCTATGCAAAAGCTGGCTAGTGAGGAGTACATTACAGCAGTGCGCGATCTCTGACGCCTCAAAGCGGCAAATTTACGTGTATGTACACTGTTATTCACACTGTTTACTAACAGTAGGGTTCGCCGTAGGTCGTTCGTTTTTGCCAATAGAGTTATTATGTTTTGTGACCGACATTCGCTTATGCAATTGCTTTTCTTAGTTCGCTCTCTGATTGAAGGAAAGGTGGAAAACGAAGCGAACCTAAGCGAAAGAACTGAAGCGAAGCGAAGCGAAGGCAGCTGGTATTGAAGTGAACCTATGGAATGCTCCTCTTTACAATAATTATTCTAGCGAATTCAAGCTATTCTCTACTTTGCGCAAATGCTGCTCTTATACCTACAGGTAATCTTTTTCATTCCGTCATGTGCGTGGATACACTGAAACAAAATTAATAATGTATTGCAAATGAGTTCTACGGAAACCCTCAAGGTGCAGAGTGGGTTAAGAAAGAGAAGAAGACGTCCTGGTTCGGTGTTTAAACCCCAGATCAGGACGAACTTTTAAGCAACTAAGAGGCTTTTCTCTCTGAGAAATGCGAATGAATTTCCTTGTAGCTTCATGCTACAAACAGTTAGCTGTCTTCTTTCCCTTTCTTAGTATTAGTGTATGAGATGCAATATCAGGCTTTGAGCCCAGTACTACTCGCCAAAGAACCGAGTCGAGCCCCGAGTGCACACACACAAACATATATTTACAGAGAAAGATGATTCAAGAATGATTAACATGTGATGTACTCTGATATATGCATTCTATAACAGAACTAATTGTCGTTGAATAAGAAAGGCCTCGCTGGGTTTGGAGCCGTTGAAGAACGTTGGTGCCTGTCACTCGAAGACAATGTCCCGTTGCCTTGTAGACGTCGCTAACGCGTGCCAGCTCTCACCATGACACATATCTCTGCTTCAGCAACTTCGTAGCTCAGCCTCTACGTTCGTCTCCACCATGCCCGGGTCATCTAAGCGACCCTGAACGTTGCCAGCAGCAGTAGTCCACCAACCACGCAACACGCTCGATCGCCGTGAATGACAAAAAAGTCGAGGGCAACTGGCCAGATCTCTAGGGCAGCTGCCAAGCCGGAATGCAGGCCTCGCTCGTCGCGGTTGCCCTGCAGCAGTCAGTGACACCGGCCGGACCCTTGCGCCCAGCCTGGTCGCTGGGCCAGTCCCTAGCCGGAGTACAGGAA
Organism: Rhipicephalus annulatus; assembly: GCA_013436015.1. Lineage (NCBI taxonomy): Eukaryota > Metazoa > Arthropoda > Arachnida > Ixodida > Ixodidae > Rhipicephalus > Rhipicephalus annulatus. Next base: position 3,538 of record WOVY01006488.1, read on the forward strand.
CAGTAGCGCCTGGAAGACGTCACCCACTTTCCCGCACCGGACGTCCAGCTGAGAAACCACCTGTCTTTAAACGCGGCGCTGTCTCGACCACGGGCATGCACACCGTGGCACGCGCACTCACCTTTGATTTCTTCTTCGTCACCTCCACACGGCAAACCACCCATTTCTTTTTCGCACGCCTCTATCATGCCTCCTTCATGACAGTGCAACTTCCTTCAGAGTGATTGGAGAGGTGAATAATTTTGGCAATGCTTCAGCAGAACCCTCTTCTCGTCCCGCTTCTTCCGTGTGTTATTGGATACGTTGACACCGTCGCGACCCCATATCCAATCGCGCAACAGAGAAGCGCGGCATAGATTTTTATAAAGAGGGGAGTTTTTATGGTGCGCATATGGCTTGGAATACATAGGAAAACAACAGCGTAGGTCTCGGCGTAGTTCTCGGCTTCTGGTCGTGAGCGTAAAATCACCCCTTTATGTGGCACCAAAAAATTGAGAACGATGCAAATAAAAAGTAACAAGAAACCTTGGTAACACTCTAAGGCAAAAAAGGTGTTAGAAGGGTATGTGGTTCGTCTTTCTGAGGACTATTGGGGCGGCCACAACCATTATTTCTTTTAGAGACTAAAGGCACCGGGTCTAACAATTAGTGCCACAGATCAGCTCAAGGGGCGAAGAATTAGTCCTCACATTTACAGCTTAGCAAGTAACCGTCCGTCCCACAAATCACTTCAAACGACTAACATTTAGTTCTTACATTTACACCTTATCGGGCAACCATTAGTCCTGACATTTACACCTTACTGGGCAAGCGTCCGTAGTCCTCACAGTTGAACCTCGCCGGACAAAAGGTTGGTCCACTCAAATACTCCAATCAAATCAACTATATCCCCAGTTCAAATATTGTTTTATTATTTATTTTACGCCAGGCCTAATGCTTTTTTCGACTGTTTTTTCAGTGCAGTGAGAAACAAATGGTGCCGAAAAGAGCACGCGAAAAATTATTTTGTTACCTGTGTGTCACTGCTTTCGCAGTCACTGCAACAACAAAAGACAAAAGTGACACAATCAAATCTTTTATTTTTCTCTATACACATGAAGGTTCTTCATTCTTTAAGATAATTCATGGTAAAACAAACAATTCCGGCCTCACTGTCACATCTTGTGCAGTCTTGTGAAGCTCCTTCGATGGAAGCGATAGACGACAGGCATTGCACACGCTAGCGCACATAGCCTTCTGCATGTTGTGGGCCCACGGCTGTACAATAAAATAATAAAAAATAGTTAGTCACACGTGCCAGAAGATGAAGAATGCACGCATAAGGCAAGTCCGTGCAAGTTGATATAAAAACATACGTGTAAATTATCACGCACAAAGAATTTCACTTTCACATCTCTTACAGTCCTTCTGAAGCTGGTCCCATCAAACGATAGATGACAGGCATTGCAGACGTCAGCGCACACAGCCACATCTGCACTGTGTGTGCCCACGGCTGCACAATAGGATTGTAAACATGGTTAATCCCACGTGACAGAAAATGAATATGCATGGGTATGACAAATACGTGCAAGGTCAGATAAAAACATACGTGTATAATAGGACATGTAAATATTTAACGTGATGTCACACATCGTCAAAGAGGCATTTCGATCCCCGTATCGCAACAGCTAAAGTGCGTAGCCCCAGTCATAACTCCGAGGCACCGCGAACCATTGTGCTGCCAGTGGGGCAGCGAGTTCTAAGCGAGCGCCGCCGTTCAGCTCGAGCACGTGAACGCGTGACCAAACACGACGCTGCACGCGGAGCAACTGCCGCCAGCGAACCTGGACGAGGAGAGTGACCGCACGCCGGGCCGCCACCACGAACAGTGCTGAGTTGGTTTGGATCGAGTGCCTTGAAGACCGACGGTAATGCGACCTTTTTCCACAAACTAGAGTAGCAAACGCGAGTCCGCCGTCGTGGTAGCCGCCAACGGTCGACGCCAAGCTGCTGGCGACCGATTTCCAGGGAAGCCAGCTGTAATGGCGACCAATTTTAACAGACTCAGTTCTGACGCTAGCGAAAGCCCCGCTAGCCCATGCCGGTGCACCAACAGAGTGTGACATACTACAACCAAGCTCGTTACGAGCAACCGCAACGTGTTCTGGACAACTCGCAAAAAATCGACGAGGTTTCCGCCCCAAATATCATCAGCCCAAAGCTCGTCACAGTGGCGAAGATAGGCGAGCACTCGATGAGCGAGCGTCCGGGCGGCCGAGGTCATGGTGGCCAATTTCCGAGTGGTCAAAAAGCACAGGCGAGCTACTGATGCCGAAGCCGACATTCGCGTTGCATTTGGTGCGTGCCATATACAAAACGACCAAGCGCGTTGCACTAAGTATGATACGTATCACACACCCGACAAGTACGGCAGAATAGATAATGATCACCCACTTGTGAAAGAATCCAGTGCTGATTTCTGCTCTGAGTCAGAATAAAATAATGTATCCGACAGGCTCACTGTCTTCTCGGCCGCCATGTTGGCCGTGAATCCCAACCGGTAGGGTCGTGAGTTTGTCGTCCCCAGTTTGTTTTCAGCGAGGTACACATGTGTAAAAAGCCGAGCAAACACAAGTTGATGGCGTTTGTAAAAGTTGCGGAATAAATAATTCAATAATATTTAAACTGTGTCAATTGAACTGCCCTCACAATATAGAGTGTGCTTTTCTGTTCGGTTCACGCTACACGGAATATGTCGTCTTGGATTGCAACTTTTGTGCGTGTTCTAAGCTAGAAAGGCGCACAGGAAGAACGCAAGCAAAGCAATTTAGTGCGGTCGGTTATCGCATGACAGCTTAAATTGCCACCTTGTAATCAAATCGTGGTTCTGGGACAATAAACCACAACTATATTATCCGCTACAGAGATAGGATAAGCACTGGTCATTAAGGGTAACTAACTGGATTCCCAGAGAAGGCAAGCGTGTGAGGGAGAGACAGAAAGTTAGGTGGGCAGATATGATTAAAGCCTGTTCACATGCAAGCGATTTCGCTCCAAGGGCGGAGCGGCCGCCACTGCGCGAGGCCAAAACGAGTTTCTACCGTGTTTACTGTTAGCTCTAGTGAAATTCGCCAGAGTTGGAAAAATTCACCCGTGGCAGAAGCCGCAGAGTAACTTGTGACGTCTTTGACACGTGATGCCAGGGGCCGAGTCGAGGAGTGAACGTGCGCGCAGCGGGGAACTCGCTTCACAGAACTCTCTCCGACTGAGTAGCACACGACATCCGCCCTCTCCCCGGCTCACAAATGTCTCGCGCTGCTTTTCAACGAGTTGCTCATTGCAGAAGTTGTGAAACGACCTCTTCATTGGGACGTGAAGATGGGGATTTCTGCAGAAAGCTTTTAAAAAGAGCATTCTTTGGGGGAAAATTGCCGAGCTCCTTAAGAAGTCGCATACTTTTGTGAAGTAAACGTCGTCGCTTGAACTGGCTTTGTTCACTCGTGAAGTCGAAGTGCAACTGTTTTTCTTTTATTTCTCTCGACGATGCTTTACCGGAATAACAATCATGTGCGGTACCTTTTTTTAGTATAATTTTTACTACTTTCTTTTATTTGCATTTTCATAGAATGTTACTCCCACGTAGAGGAGCTGCATGTCACGCCGTGCTTCTGTCTCGCAACAAATGTTGCTGGTTTAACAAACGATAACTTTTGGTGATGGTGCATACATGAAAAGGTTCACATGAACGAGAGAGCTAAGGCGGGTGCTACGGCAGTCGACTTGAGAAGTAGCAGTCCACATAGGTCATTGTAAAGGAATTTTGAGATGTGACTCAATAAAGAGGGGGCGCGAAGCAAAAGTGTGTTGCGTGAAATCATGTGATACTTCGGCTTTTTCGCTCACTGCCACAACAATCATGAGCGCGAATTTCCGCTAAAGCGAAATTCGCTGCGTAGTCCCTGACCTGCGCCACGCACAAGTGTATATACAGCAGCCAAAGAACCGGGACAACGAGCGTATCACGTATACCATGCTACCTGCCTTTCGTGAAACTCTTCCTGGGGTGCTTTAGTGAATCATTGAAAAACTTAAGAGACTTGCTATTCATGGGTGAAAGCATGCAAATTCGGGCGCCAGAAGAAATGTAGACCATTTGGAAAATCCCGACGGAGAGTGTGTTCGCATATGCCCACGGGGGGACCACAAACACGGCCGAAGCTTACCACTGAGAGTTTTTACATAACTTTATTTTGACTCAAGCGGTCAGGTACTGGGCTGATAGAAACCTCGTTCGGCTTCCCAAAGGTAATTCGCTGAAAGCAAGAGCAATGAATCGGAAGAACAGGGGAAGTTGCTGCGCAAAACACGTTCGCAATTCTTAAGCATTCACCTAGCTGGAACAGTTGTCTAATAAAATAATACCAGCAAGCTCTTTCATTTGCTTCTCCATGGTCAGTTATACGAGCGCGCAACAAAAACCATACGTTAAAAAAGTGAGGACAAAACAGAAAAGCAACTGCAAACGTTGCTCTTTTGTTATCAGGTTCATGTTACACTTAGGTTCAATCAGTGTACAGACGTGTAAAAGTTGAGCGGCTATTCAAGATGAACCTCGTAGCACACGGGTGTGAAAGGAAGGACACTTGGAGGAGAGCGCGGCCTTTAGACACCACTGAAAGCAGCGGTTAACCGGTGCCTTTTGCGGACAACACTGCCCACAAGAGCGGCGGGCGTCGTTCAACAGCAGCGGTAGCAGCGGAGCATGTGAAACAAACGCACGTCCGCACGTCCTCCCGCCGCCCATCGCCGCGACCACCGCCACTCCGTCGCTCGCATGTGAAACAGGCTTAAGATATTTGCTGGTTTATTATGGCAGCCACAAACACCTGACCGAGTTTTATAGCGGAACATGGGAGAGGCCTTTGTCCTTCAGTGGACGTAGTCAGGATGATTACGATGATGATGATGATATTATTCGCACAATGTTCCTAATCAAGACCACATCTTTTGTGCGGAACACCAAGCAGGAAGGCACACTGTAAATTGCGAGAACAGTTCAATTCACACTGCCTGAAACTATTGAACCACAACATGACCAACGCCACTGCTTTTCATCTTTATTGTGCAACTTTTACAAACGCCTTGAACGTGAATCTGCTCCGCTTTTGATAGATGTGATTCCTTTTGAGCAGCTGCTGCGAATTTACACACGAAATGTGCATCTAGTCTAATGCACACATTGGTTCATTGCCGAGATTAGTATAAGACAACGAACGCCATGGGTGCGCGCGACAAGGTAGCCACGAGCTAAACGTGGTGAAAACGGGATTCGAAGTAGAGGCATTCGACCAACCGGTAAAACAGACTGGAAGTAGAAATTGACTAATAAAACCGGAGTGCGTTTATTTATCTTTAACTGCATCAAGCGTATATTTCTCGACGCTTGGTGGCGCTGACCTTGGCCCAAGCGAGCCGACGCCATGCGTCGGAGCGTTCGAGGTTAAAGGTGCTGACGGCTGTACATGTTGCCAGAAAGGTTATACATGTCTTCAGCTAAGAAGCAGCCCCGCCGTGGTGGTCTAGTGAATAAGGTACTCGGCTGCTGACCCGCAGGTCGTGGATTCAAATCCCGGCTGCGGCGGCTGCGTTTACGATGGAGGCGGAAATGTTGTAGGTCTGGGCTCAGATTTGGGTGCACGTTAAAGAACCCCAGGTGGTCGAAATCTCCAGAGCCCTCCAATACGGCGCCTCTCATAATCATATGGTGGCTTTGGACGTTAAACCCCACAAATCTATCAATCAATCAGCTAGGGAGCTGAACCTTGATTGTGTTTCATTGTTTTTCAGAGGGTGCAGCCAGCCAAATCTCTAGCTATCGTGCGTTTGCGGTGACAATTCTGTGCGTCAGCGCCGTACGATAGGCGAGGACAACGCATGGCCGCAAAGCGTGCCCAGCTGGCCCCGACGTCTTCCAGGCTCTTCATCTTATCAGCGCACGGCAGATAAACCGCGTTCTACCGCTCCTATAATCAGTGGAGGCATAGGCGTAGCTTGTAACGTTATTTCCTCGATCTGTGGCTGCAGCATTCATCTTTCGGAGAAGAAAATACGACTGAAACTATTGGTCTTCTCGCGCCGTCGGGTACAGCAAATCAAGCTCTGTGGGTGTGCGCCTTACTCTCATCATGCTTGAAACTCGGCTCTTTCATATGGCGCTGACGCACAGAAAAGTGGCCGCTCACGCACCTGAGATTAGGATATGGTCGGCTGTGCAGCGATGCACGTTCTACACTGATATGGGCTGCTGAGAGCGTTGGTCTTCGATAAACTGGTCATCGCTGGGTGATGTAGGCGATCATTTGTGCAATAAATGTCGGAATTGAAAGGGTGCCTCTTTTTGTTTTGGAAACCAATCCGTTCGCTGTCTGTAGTTCTTTTTGCCTGCGGCTTGCCCGCTGCTGCGCGGGAGCTTTGGTGTTCTTTT